>WIPJ01000900.1:70163-80221 GCA_018155075.1 Cassiopea andromeda
GATAATTTCTCACGGCACACTTGACTACCTCTCACGGCACACTAGTGTTCCGCAGCACAGTGGTTGAAAGTCCCTGGGCTAGATGACGTAGTATGCTAAGACATACGGTATGCTACGACAAAATGCATGTATTGTTTCATTGAGCTTTGTCTACTCTCATTTCTATTTTTCTATGAAAACCCTTCAGCACACAAGAAATTTTGCCCACTAACTCGGGCTGGTGACTATAGTAACTGCCAGTAAAAGCTAGTAATTAGTGTTGCAGAACAAAGCTAAACCGCACCAGAGAAGCCAAGAAGTACCCATTTTTGCAAAGTGCGGAAAACAAGAATAAGCCTACCAAGCTCTGTTACAAAAGATGCGAATTGCATGCTGGGCTCTTACAAAAGGCAAAATTTCTTCATAGCAGATTCCGCTTTTTCTCGTGTTCGACTTTTTCGAGTTTATGCATGAGCAGTAGAATTTCGCTTGTATTAGGTCGGGATGCTAATGCTCGCACATTATAGGTGGTTCTTTAATGCATCAGTTGTCATTCGCTCCATTCAAGGAACCGTGTTGATAGCTTAAACTTATGACCAAACGCCAAACGGAAGACTCGACCGCCTTCGGTCAGATGACATACATCTTGTAAGGGTCAGTGCAGAAATTTCACACCTTTTCTTGCGAAGGTTATTGCCATCTGCAATTTGATTGGTCATAAGAATTAGTGATAAATTGGAAGTTCAAAGAATTTACACATCTTCAATTGATCCACTAGGATAGTAGCCGAGGTTGAGAGCAATGTCTACAGTAGACAAGCTTGCTTTTTTGTAAAGTTTCAAAATCTTAATATAATTTTATGTTTAAGTTTCAATTTACTACGAACGAAAAAATTAGTTTTCATCAGGATTATTCTACGACATGAAGAATAGCTTAAATAAACGTGCACATTTTGTAGGTACGAATTCATTTGAGCAAACAGACAGATGGATCGAAGATGTAAGAGCAGAGAGGGGACCTGAAGTTGTCATTATGCTGGTAGGAAATAAAACAGATTTAACTGAGAAAAGGTAGAACAAATTTCCATGCTTCTTATTGTTATGGACGTTACTCTGTAGTATTTTCTAGGGAATTAATCCGCAGTTGTACCCCCATTAGTTTCTGTTTGCTTCTCTTAAGGAACATATAAAAGGAATTTAAGATACAAAAGAAGTAATTCCCTTGATATTAATATCCAAAATGCTCTTTAGAGATGCACTCTTTAGGTTGCAAGTACCTTTGTATTCTAGAATCAGCTATCATTTTAGCAGGAATATGTCTAAGAACAATATTTGTATTATCAGATTTCAGAACATACTACTGCACAGATGAACATAGGAATGTGCATAGTTAAGTCAGAATAAAGCAGCCAGGCTGCTGCGACCTCTAAGTCCTTGTAGTAGGGGAAGGATTCTAACGGCCGATTGCTGTTGTGATGGATATGCGAAGTGTTTATGTTTATGGTATACATTAAACATCGATAAGTCATCATTAGCATGAAAATATTTTTACTAAATGATAATATAATGGATTTACTTTGAAACGTGTCCCTTTTTGTGAATAAAACATAGTACTCAACAATTTATTTGGTTTCTTTGAAGAATGTGTTTAGCGATTTGTTCTTATATCAATTTATTCTTGTATGTGTATTGATAATTATATATACCTTAGGCCGTCTAATATAGAGATAGCTTTGGTGTACTGTTTTCAGGCGAATATCTACAGAAATGGGTGATAGAAAGGCACGAGAATTAGACGTTATGTTCCTTGAAACTAGTGCTAAAAGTGGCCATAATGTAAAGCAGGTAAGTCTGCACTTTGTTTGTGTTTAATTTTCATTAAAAATATGCACATCACTTCGAATATAGTGACGGATAGATTTTCTTTTTTATGTAATTAGGTGTAACATCATATTGTCTTTTAACAGGCATGCATATTTAGCATTGGATCCCTTTCCTGAAATGTATTTTAGTAGAGATAATTTTTTCTAAGAGATACTGTTTTATGGAAAACCATCAACATATTCTTGTTCTTTGCAATACCGACGCTAGCTTGTTGCTTTTGCTCAATAGGCATTGATTTTACTGAGATTACATCCATGGAATTTTTATATGTCGGTTCTTTGAAATTGAAAAGAACCAAAAACCGGCCTTCAATCTTGTAATCTTCGAAAGCTTGGTCAATAGCAAACACCACAAAGTGTGGCTCTCATTGCTCAAACTACCCACGTACTCCAAAGCTGTCTTCTAGCATTCTTTTTTTAACAGAACCTAGACCAGACTTAGCACATTTATTTATGATGACGAAAATATATTGCAAGTGACAGTATAACAGGTACGAGGAATCTGCAGATGTTGTTGTTCTGTTAACTATAAAGAACACATTATGATGTATTCATTACAATAGGTTTGAGCTTTGTTGGACAAAAAAACCTGTGATTTGTTTCAAAAGTTTCATTCATATGCTAATAATGATGTTTACATATTGTATGCATGTAGTATAAATAGAGGTGAATTGATGGTATACGTTTTGATGATAAAGAACCTTAAGGGATACGAAATTTATTAAAAAGCCTTGATCATCCACAAGAAATGCCACTGTTAAACAGCTCCACACACAAGAAATTAGTCCATATTTCGAGAGCAGTTACGTGAAGCGAAGGCTTTGTTTTGCTATTCTAGTAAAATCTTAAAACAGAGGTCCCTAACCTGTTTCATGAAATTTTTGGTGTTTTGCCAGTGCTTTGAACTCTAAAACTTGCTGTTTTATTTCTTGTTTCAAAATACAATGTTTAAGAAGTTGCCAACAAAGTTGGCCAATGCTTTTTGAAAATTTGCAATTTTGTGTCATTCATTTTTTCACGTATGTCACGAGACATTTTGCCATATTGTTGCAGAAAATTAAGAAATGAACCAAATTGGTCAAGCTGCTTTGAAACTTTATGCATTAGCATAGCCAAGTCCTTAACCATTAATGATTGGCTCGTAGCAATTCAGAGAAATCGCAAAAAACAAAATATTGGTGGAATGATTTGATTTGTACGATGTCACGTACGTCACACATTTTTAAAACCTGCTAAAATAGGTTTTGCTGGACGCAGAGTTGCTTTGTAAATTTTGTAGCTCTGTTTATTTAATTTCATGGCAAAGATATTTTAGACTTTGTTTCAAGGTGTTTTCCTTAGCATTTTTAGCCTTTTTACCTCAAATTTTTCTCGTTGGATATCACACACGTCACGTGAAAATGGTCCTTCAGTGCTTTTCCTATAAGTTTTTTGATAGGCTTCCTAGCACCAATATGAAAGAACTTTCTCTCAGGCTGAACAATAATACTGCATAATGTCAATGCAATAAGCAACGTTCACATGTCACATGACCACTACGTAATCTAACTTCTGATTGGTAGATCCTCAATTGGAGGGCAAGCGGCAGGAAAACATTGCTTGGCGTAGTGGGCTCTGTGTTGTTATGTACGGTGAACAGCATTTATTTATTGTTGTTTTGTTTGTTTTGTGTCATGTACCATGTTAGTCAAAAAATGTGTTTTGGTGGGAATACGTTGATATCTGTGAGGAAGAATGGTATGTTGTTGCCAGTCGATCTAACGGAAACAGTGACGAGTTCAGGCTGAAGACTACTCCTTCCTTCAACTCAAGAAAGACAGTCAAGAAAAGATATCACAGGTGAAACTTTCTCTTTTAACTTTCTACCAGACATACTTAACTCAGGATCGCGAATAATAAGAAGATAGAAGCAAGATTATGAACAATTGAACTGTACAGTTGATCCAGTTGATATCGAAGACGCATTCCATGTACTTAGGCCCTATAATCTCCGAAGTGCACAAAGCTCTATTTTCGGAGTTCAGCATGGAAACTAATAGAAAGAGGTTTGAGGCGTGTAACTTCATTTTTTGGCTTGTAAAACTGGATGGTACTGCTCAAGCATAGTTTTCGGCCCTCCACAAATATTCCCTGGCGTACCTTCGGTGTGCGGTTTGCAAGAAATATGCCCTGTGTTTAGATGCGATCATTTACGTTCATGCCCCTAACAGTCGAATCGTTGGTTGTTCTTTAGTTAATTGTTGCGTTATATCTTTCTCATTACTAATATAATTTCTTGATTTTAGACAGTCCTTTATTACGTACTATAGCTGAGCAGAACTACAAAGGGGTTCTAGATTCTTTGAGGCATTGGGACAGATAGTGTTTCGCACATATAGTTTATATGTAGCACACTTCTACGTAAGAACTACTACGACTTTCTGCTTAAGAAAGTCGTAAATAAATCACTTCGTGAATAAAATATACATTTAGCATTCTTGTTAAGGACTCACAAAAGAAATATTGTTATGGTAGGCCATATATTTTCCTCTCCCGCTGCTTGCCCTCCAGTTGATGCAATTCAATTCAATTTCATCATTATCACTTCATTCATCAAGTACAACAGCAACAACAACAACAACAATGAATTATAACGCTAACAAAATACATTTAATACAGTATGAATTGACTAAAGAGGGGCTCCCTAAGTAATTTAAACTAATCGAGAGGGAGCCCCTATCAGTAAAGAGCAATAATTTAAAGAAGACAAAAGAAAGGAAGAAAACACCAACAACATAAGATAAAAACGATAAATGAACCAGATAGACCTCACACGTTTTTTACTTGCTAGGTATAGGAATCGATAAAAAAGGCTTTCAACTTTGACCGAAAGACAGTAATAGAACCAGTAACGCGTACGACAAGCAGGAGAGCATTCCATAATTTAGAGCCGAAGTACTGTACAGTTTTAAGACCTTAGAAGGTCGTTCGTTTCAAAGAAATGAATATATCACCTCTAGTGGCCTGTCGAGTTCTAAATCTATGAACAGAAGAATCTGGGGTGAAGTAGTCATGAAAATAGATTGGTGAGATTTTATTTATAGCTTTATAAAAAATATTAAATGGTTCAAATGAAATAAATCTTCAAGCTTGAGAATCCTCAATGAATGAAATAAAGATGTAGATGGGACTGAAAGTAATTGAAAATTTAAACATCTAAGGATTTTATTCTGTAGAAGAAATAGAGGAGTAAGGTAGTTTTCAAATGTAAGACCCCAGACAATAATTCCATAATTTAGAAAAGATGAGAATAATGAGTTATATAGGCAGGATATATGGAGAATAATCCATGGTTTGTTTCTCAATTTCAGTCTCTTCTTGCACATTCTTTTTTGGGGCCAGTGGTTATTAATATGACTACAAAAGGTTATGTAAGAATTGATCGAACTTTGCATTCAGACCAATATGATTGTCATTGAGGAACGAAAGGTCCATATTTGAATAATCCATAAGGAATTTACTGGCATCAAATCGACTATAATCATAGAAAAGTTGTGACAAATATTTGTAGTCACATGTGAAGTCAGATAATATACAAAATTGTGGAGGATGGTCTGATGTCATAGAGAGAATATTTCCATTTTGAATGTTGCATCCTAAGGTATTACTAATAAGAATGTTGTCAATAAGCGTGGATGTTGTGTCTGTGATGCGAGTTGGGTGAAGAATGGACGGTTGCAAGTGTTGAGAGAACATTATGTTAGTAAAATCATTCGTTGGGGCATGATTTGAATAGTCTATTAGGTTTATATTAAATCCTCCATTATGCATGTCAGCTTATTTTCTTTCTCAATTTTTGACAACGTCTCCTGAAAGTAATAAATAACCTTGCAATTTCAGTGTTTGGATGACGGTATACACAGCAGCATAAAGTATTCTTTGCCTTTGGATTAATGATTTCAATCCAAATCGACTCAAAATCATTTTCACAACACGATAGGTCATGCCTTTTAATAACAGCCATATTAGATTTAACATAATTCCAACACCACCAGCACAAATATTTGAACTCATTTAAAAGAATTTGTAGCCAGGGGTATCAATGTTAGGACGTACGAATGCATCTTTTGAGAGTTTTATTTCAGATAGTCCAGTTACTTTAAATTCAACATTCACATTCGATAGGAGACTGATTAGCTCATCACAGTGTAATGGAAGGCTACGGATATTCATATGAAAGATTGAGAACTCATTTTTTTGAGGCATCTAAAGAGGCAAGATCTTCAATTTTACAATATTGTGAATTTATATGGACACTTAGATTTTCATCTATGTCATAATCAGATAGGTTTGGTAAGTTTCTTAGCTGAGAAATAATTTTCAGAGATGGCGTAAAGTGAATAAGAGAAGGAAGATTGATATTGTTCAGAGCAAGCAGGGACTCCTCAGTTTCCAAAATCAACGGGAATATTTCTGCAGAATTTATGAAACTGCAGTAAAGACAGATTCAGTCTTTAGTACAGCATGCAATGCATAATGCTAGATACTCTTCAGGTGGGATATCATTGCAAGTAATATGAATGCGATGGTTGCTCTGACTACAGCTTAAAAATTTCTGAATTAAATTTACTCTTTTGGCATGTATACTACACAAATTTAGATTTAAGCTACCAGCAGGTAGATCCAGTTCGTTGGTTTGTTTCAAATGATCGACACTTTCAAAATATTGTCTATTGGAGGCCTGATTAACTGGTTTATTTATAAAAATAGAAAATATAGTTAATCACAGAAATAAGGAGTACCACAACAGAAGAATTTGAAGTTGGTATAAGTAAGATCAACACAAAATTCAGTAAAGCTGTGGGGAGATATTCCTAGATCAGGCCAAGCGGCTTTCTAGAATTGAAATTAATTGAGGATAGGGAACTCATACTATATACGTTGGATGAAATAACATGTTTGTTACTAAGAATTTGCAAGGACTTGACTTTTTATTCACTCTGAAGTAGCAATTGCACGAATACTACTGTGTCTCACAGATACAAGAGAAACAATAGACCAAAAGGCTAAATGGTGAATAAGTAATTTGCAAAGTGATTTTTACTCCCGCTGGGTCTTCTAACTCGATACTTGGAGTAAACAACTATATTTCAAGCTAGTTATATTAAATTTGAAAAAAATAAAATATAATTTAGGTAGCTAAATTATTAAGAGTCACTGTCTTTCAATTTCTCAAATTCCTGCAAATCATTAAAATAGAGGAATACACACTAATATCAATTTCAAAGCAGTAAGGCCTTGAAAAGGCTTTAATCAACCAAAAGCGAGCTAAACTCGACTACGTTTTGCTAATTGCACAACTACAAGCTAATTTAGTAAGTCATTGTTATGCTAATATGAACTCCATAGAAAATTGCAAAGAGAGTCTAAAGTATTCAAAATAAGTGTGGTAAACACAAGTTCAGTTTTCACTACATTCTTCCCCGGTAGAGAAAATCAGTCATCTTGAAAACCAAATCTCTCAGGTCTTCTCCGCAATCAAGTAGAGCGGCCAAACTCCTCCACAGGTTTAGCAATATCTTTATTCTCATTCTCAGTGTTTGACGTAGTAGGAATTTCGATGGTTTCTGATTGGCTGGATTGACTGTCACTACTCAATTCTTTGTCAACTTCTAATTCTGAATGTTCAATATTTGAAGTATTCCTGGGACAGGGCGCAAGATCGCTAAGAGAAACTGTTGATTCACGACCACCTTTATATCGAATGTGTGCATAGGTTGGATTTACATGAGTCAGTTCCACTTCTTCCACTAGATCATCTTGCTTGTTAGAACGTACGAACTTTCTCATTAGAACTGAACCAGGTGACAGCCAAGAAAGCAGTGATACTCCTTGACTAGATTTTCGTGGAAAACTGAAGAATCTGTCATGTAGTGTTACGTTTGTGGCAGTGGAAAGTAGTGATCTATTAGAATGCAGTGCATCTGGCAAAACACACTCCCACTGCTCAACAGGTAATTTTGCAGAGGCTAAAGCAAGCCTAATAGCTTTCCATAATATTCCATTAAATCTTTCAACTTTCGGTTTTCCTATAGGATGATAAAGGGTGCTATGGCTACTGGCAATACCTCGGTTTCTAAAATAGTTAGCAAGTTCTACAGACATGAAAGAGGAGCCACGATCAGAGTGTATGAATTCTGGCATTCCACATAGCGAAAATATCGCTTCCAAGCATTTAATTACTGTTTCCGTAGAAATATTTGGGCAAGGAATGGCAAATGGAAAACGAGAGTATTCATCAATTACTGTTAATAAGTACTTGTTCTTTGATGCAGATGGCAAAGGTCCCTTAAAGTCTATACTGATTCGTTCCATGGGACGCGTTGCTTTGATTAGACTATTGTTCTGACTCTTATAAACGTTTAGTTTCAATTCAGCACAAATCCGACAATTAGAGCATACATTTCGCACGTCTTGAGTGGAAAATGGCAGGTTCTTGGTTTTCACAAAATGCAGAAGACGAGTAACACCTGGATGACAAAACTGAGCATGAATATCTTCTAGACGTAGCAGCTGTAGCACAGTAAGTACGAGTGAAGGAATCTGGGACAGTATTGCTCTGTCCTTCCCTGTACTGAATAGTATAACTGAATTCTGCTAGCTCCATTCGCCAAGACTGTATCTTACTATTCTTAATTTTTGAACGAAGAGACGGATCGCTGATATGTTATAAGAATAAATGGTTGACGAGATAGTAAATGATTCAATTTCCTAATAGATTCAATGATAGACAAAGCTTCCTTTTCTACAGTAGGATAATTTCGCTCAACACCCGACAACATTTTAGATAAAAACGCGACAGGCCTCCCATTCTGATTCAAAGAAGCGGAAATTGCATCATCAGACGCATCACATTCCACAACAAAAGGAATGTCTTCATTAATTGGAGACAAGGCAACTCTTGTAAGTTCATCCTTTAAAGCATTAAGTGAAGCAAGAGCTTTTTGATCAAGTGGAAATGATACAGTATCAGTTAATGGACGAATCTTATAAGAAAACTGTGGAATCCATCTGGCATAGTATGCAAACATACCTATAGCTCTGCGTAGAGGTGAGGCATTTGAAGGAGGTGGATATTCCTACAGCGGCCGTAATCGTTCAGGATCTGGTTGTATGCTATTGTGACTAATTCTGTATCTAAGTATGTCAATAACAGGAGCTGAATGAACAGTCTTTGATGCATTGAGGTTTATATTTCGACGTTTAGTCATTTCGAGAAAAGCAGCTACATTTCTATCATGATCTGCTTGATCGACACCAGATACAGTAACATTATCTAGATAAGGAAAAGTCTCCTTTAAACCCGCTTGAGTGATTACATTATCTATAATCGTCTGAAAAGCAGGAACTCCATTAGTCACTCCAAATGGTAGTACGAAAAACTCATATGGATCACCTAGTGCCTCAAAAGCTGTAAATTTTATCTCAGTTTCTCGAAGAGGTATCTGATGATAAGCGCTCTTGAGATCAAAGGTAGAGAATAGCCTGTATTTTGAAAACATATTGAGTATTTCATCAATGCAGTGTGTAGCAATGGATATGCATCCAACTCTGTAAACAAATTTACAGTTTGAGAATAGTCTATGCACATTCTCTTCTTATGACGTAGAAACTCATCTCGGGCTATCATAACTTGAGCCCGCCATGGTGAGTCATTTCGCTTGATCAAGCCTGCTGCTAATAAGGAAGAAGTTTCATCTTGAATAAAAGCACTATCATCTTTTTTAAAAAATCTTGACTTAGTAGCAATAGGTTTCACTTTGTCAGGTACACTTTTAAACAAAGTTGGTGGATCAACATCAGCTACATGAGCAGCAGAAGTCGAATGAAGATGGATGTGCTTCACTTCAAGTGCAGCGGCTGATTTCGGGAAACGGCTTGTGACGATTAAATCTTCCTTACTTCCTCCGTGAGAAAAAATAAGATTGTTATGCTGCTTCTGAAAATCATGCCCTAGAACAGGGCTTCCCAACGGGGTCCACAGCGCGATTTCAGGGGGTCCACATAAAAATGCTATGAGTGCACATATGAGTGCATCTTATAAAACTTGATGCACTTTTCGTAAGTTGCTGGATGAAATAAATAAACGATGGCTAGTGTGGACTGTAACACATCCTAGTCGTACTCACAATACTGAGTAACACTAAGATTAAGTAAC
>WIPJ01000900.1:88618-101788 GCA_018155075.1 Cassiopea andromeda
CAGAGAACTGTCTCGGAAGCCCTCAGCAAAGGCTTCCAAGTTAGCTTCATGCTTTATCTGGAAGTTCTAGGAAAGGAACAAATATATCAGCGCTCCATATAGCTAGTGGTAGGCATGGCATTGAAAGAACCATTTAAAGCAAAAGTAGAATCGTGGGCATAAGGGGACGTCAAATTTAGGGGGGACTGTAAATTTTCTGGCCGAAATATCAGATAGAACTGGAGAGCAGAAAGATAAATTGCCCGAATTTCCTATTGTTCTTTGAGAAACTTTGCCTGAGTGAAACGGATTTCTGCCCAACTTGGGGGACTGCAACCCTCCTGCCTCCCTCCTACGCTTATGAGTAGAATGCTTGTCATAAACAAGCTTCCAGCGATTTCGCCTCAGAAATTTCAACTTTCTTTCTCCACATCTATTGCACTGGTCATGACATCGAAGCTGAATGCATTTTTAGGGACTCTCGTTAATAGACAACCTATTCATGATAATTGCAGTACATAGCATTTTTAAATGAATTTCACTGGGCGACAGAATCCACTGCAAGTATAATCTAGGAAAATGAGCGTTTTTTATGAGGACCAACGCTATAATGAGCCGATATGTAAAAGGCTAGAAGTTAGTAGTTGGTAATCGACAATTATGAAGCTGGTTTTTTTTCATTGCATTGAATTCATTTGAACTGCGTTTCATTCATGTAGCAAGTTTTTTCACGGGTTTCATGAAGGAAAGTCCTGTGAAACTTGGTGCTATTGGGCATTGCAGTGGAAAAAGTTAGAGCTATAGGCTTGTGGTGGAAAGAGTTAGGGCTGGGGATCTAGGGGCATGCCCTCAAGTTCTTTAATATTTACAGACTTGAACTTGCATTATTCTTCATTTGCTAACATTCAGACGGGTAGATCTACAGAACTCGGCTTCTGAAAAGGAAGGGTAACTCCGCAACAAACAAATGTACCTCCCAGAATTTCTTAAAAGTATTAGGGGTATAGCGTAAAAAGATTTCGGCGAGTCATGCTCATTGTGAGCCAATTTACATTTGTACCGAAATGGCTCTTGCCAAAGCTTTTTCAAAATCAGCCCCTGCTCCAAAGATAGGTGAGTAGAAACTGCATGCCGTAGGGGACCTCCATTTAGAGTAACTTGAAAAGTTTTGGGCACGCTTTGCCAAAACCACATCAGTTACTACAACTGGCAATCACCTAATAATTCCAGGCCACTATCACGACTATCTGCGCACGGTCCTTCACCTTACCAGAGCCGGACGTTCATGAGGATTATCTGGCATCTTTTCATTGTTGTTATCGCATTTGCTGTTTTAATTCCTTTGCGATAGCACGCAAGATACTTCGGACGAAGACAGACCAATTGCATCGTTTTTTGAATCTGATTTAACAATACCTATTTCCGTATCTGCGAGCATTTCTGAAGTACTTTTGAGATTTGAGAAGTAATACCTTGTATTTCCTTTGTAAAAAGAATGCTGCTGCACAGTTTCTATCTTTACCACCCAAGTATATCCAAAGTGTGCACAGTTATATTTTTGTAGCACGAAGGCTCAGAACTATGGCTGTCATTCAAATCGTTATTGATTAATACTTGAAAAGCTCTTTTGCGACCTTTAGCTTTGCCGTTTCTTGTCCATGAAATCATAAATCCTCTCACGATTGAAACTTCTTATTTAAGGCATTACTTTCACAGTTGCCGTTTCCGTCACAGCACAGTGCAATGATACATATTGTGAATTTTCACAATTAGAAGATAGACTTGAAATTTATTCTGTTGGGATTTTTGTTTCATATTCATGGTTTGATTTTCGTGTTGAGTTAGTTATCACCTTGATCTCTTTCCTAAGGTTTCATTATATTAGCGGTTGAGAGTACATTATCATTCTTTGTAGATAGCTGAGCCCCTTCCGATTCTTATTACAATGAATCAGTTTTGTTGGCATTATAAAACCCTTTCAAGCAGTACGTTTGATCGGTTCACTGTTAAGTCTATTTTGTTTAACGCGATGAATTTTGACTTCATTTATGGAACAAGAAACCCCACGGGGGTAGAGCTAGTAGTTTCCCACCATCTCATCTCTCTTGTCCTCGTTGTCGTGCTACGAAAATCACATTTAAGTAAAGCACATAGTTCATGCCACCCTGATTTCAGACTCTCGACGCTTTGCCGTTTGCCATAGCGATGTTTCCATGCCAACAGGGACGACCAAGCAATGAAAGGGCAATACCATTTTTCTCCTTCGTGATGTCATGCCTCTGTTCAAAGAGTATTTAGTATTATATTAAAATGCTTTACTTGCTCTTATGGAGCCAAATTCGTTATATTTTGAGGGAACTTTATCTTAAAACAAAAATTGTCGCAGTTGAAGTGTCGAAAATCGGATAATTTCGCAAAATTAATTATCGAGATTGTACTTTTTGCGTTGAATTCGCAGAAATTAGTTTTATGATCCAGAGACATTCGAAAGATTTTGGCCAACAATAGATGAAATAAGACGCCAAAAAATCTTTTGAAGAACAGCAAAAGCCTTCTAACTTTATCATCTTCAGTAAAAAAACACGCATTAAGTTAAATTTCCTGCCCACTGTATATTTTGAGATAGTTTCATGGAATTTACTTTGCCCTGTCAAAGTGTTCTGAGTTCATTTTCATGATCGTTCAATCTTGTTTATTTCGTTTCGCGAGTTCGGTGCAAAATAGCAAAAATGCAGTCGCTAAACTTTCTTCCCGCGAAAGTTCCCTTAAGATGGTAAACTTTTACATCTCTCATTGGTTTCCCATTCCTTTCATGATAGTCTGTTTTTGTTTCATTTGCGTTTGTAAGTAATTTTTTCCTTTAAGCTGATATGACTATAATATTTTCTAGAAGATCTTTTAGGATTATAGGACCTCTTCACTTCCCAATTTTTTATAAAATAATTGATGTCAGATTTAGTAATTGTCCTCCGTGCAGCACAATATTTCTTATTCTATTGCAGCTCTTTCGCAAGGTTGCCGGATCTCTACCAGGTTTAAAGGAGGATAAAAAGCAAGAGCAATCAAGATCGCAGATTATAGAGCCAAAAGCGGTGTCACCTGGACTCGAAAATAAAGAAGAAGGCTGGTGTAATTGCTGATCAACAGTTGGATATTGTCGTAATTTCATCAACATTATTCATTTTTGGTGAAGATCATTCAAAAGAAAGAGCGACGTATGAATAGCTCTCTCAGTAATAATTTAAAATCTTTTTCTATAGGAACGCTGATACTTGTTAGACTAAATTATATTAGGACGTTAGAATGATAAAATTATTTTCCTACTTAGAATATATTAATATAGTCAATATTTCTATTTTGATGTATATGAATGTATTTAGCTTTGGTAAATTCTGATGCTGATGTAGGTTTGCGCCCAGGGTGTGACAGGCTTTCAAAAGCCATAAAGCAATATAGCGCCTACAATGAGAACTTTTATTCCGAAGTGTTTGACCAGGAGCCTGGATTCAAGTGGAAATAGGTTTGTGTGCTCTGATTCGGCTTTTTTTATGCCTTGCACAAAGATCATCTACGGTGAGCGGGGCTGCCAATGCAAAAGTTCATCATAGTTAGTTCGATAAGCAGTGCTGCCAAGGCAAAAACTAATCAAAGAAAGTTTTTTTTTAATGAATGTCAGACTGATTGTGCATATCCTTTTAATCCGAACCATTTCGAACGATAAACTGTCGGACAAAATCTTACCCCAAAGTTAATTGTCCAAAATTTTTTATCCGAAAGTTTTATCTCCTGAAAGTTTTTTTATTAAAAGTTCAAATATGGCAAATTTAGAGCGTGCTTGTCAATATCAGTCATTTGAACACATGATTTCGTATTGTTCTTTGCATTCTTCATCAACGTTTTCATTTTTTTTCTTCATCACATGAAAAAGAGGCCCCGCTAAAACCATCACTTTAAAATACACACTGGAAAAGGAGAACGCTTGGGCTCCCAAAAGGAACATTTTACTTCTTTCCAAATATACGGCTCTGCGAGAACAAGTTGTACGAATTTTCATAAGATTTTGAATCCATCTTAGGTCCGAGGCATACTGCCCCCTGCCCTCCTCTAGACGGGCCTGATCGCGGATATATGTATCTTCAACACACTGCACGAGAAAGATGCTTCGAGTATTCATTAAATAGAAGTTTCATAATAGCTTTCCATGAGATCTTTACATGTACATTGGTTGACTAGGTTGTACTACTTTATGATCCTCTTTTTCTGAACCCTACCAATTTAACACCATTTTTATCATTTCAGGGCTGTTCCTCATATTTTCTTTTGAATTTTTGGTAGTTATAGCACGTTTTACTTTTGTCCGAAAATTTTACCTGCTTTGTCCAAAATTGCCAAAAACAATCCGAAAATTTCTGTCAGAAGTATTTTGTCCGAAAATGTTTTTTTTGATGTAGGTTGGGAATTACCACAATATTTGGACATTTCAAATTTTGGGAACTTCTATTTGGAATAGAAGGATGACGAAGAATTGATTGGTAAATGCTGATCTTTCGCAAACTGTTGAAAGAGGGCTTGCACTGAAAGCCAGGGGAACAGCTTTTTGTCCTTCACTTGCCATTTCCGCATAGCGAATGAAGCTCTGCCACCAGAGAATAGTTTCTTTTTTGTCAAAACTTTACATTAGCATTGAGAAAACTGCTTTTTATTGAGCAACCATGCAAAGAGGTGCAGAATCGTTAATAGCACCCTAGCGTATTTCATGCAGACCATAGCCAGGCCAGATATTAATGTGTTGGTGAAACTTCATATCATTCAATTTATCTTGCTATACAGTCATACACCACTCTATTGCTAGGTAGTGTATAATTGGTTATTTGCCATTTCTAAGTGTCAAAAAGGCATAGCAAAACAAAAGAAACAACCAAACATAAATAACAACCGCCGCTACTATTACCAATTGCGCATATATGAAAGACAATAGAGCAGCGAGCAAAATTTTAGGAATGCAGGATAGCTGCATCTGATTGCTGCTATGTCCATGATCTTTTTGATTATATATTCTGATGAAGGCTTGTCAAATTTGAGCTCTTACAAAAACGATAGTAGGAAGTCAGACGATTTATTCAACAATATCAAATTTGCCCATCGTGAGATTAACAAATCTAATCGTAGAGAAGGTAGGACTGAGATCAAATATAATAGAATGGTACTTTGCTTTTCTTTCGATCGCTAATAACTTTGATAGTACGCGTTATGATGGAAATGAAAGTAGATCAGCTTATAATGATTACTTTGGCAGTAGTGAAAGAGTATTTGCAAGATAGAGGACAGAGTTGTGATGCCATGTGTATCCATCCTCTAACATGTAGGTCAGGATTTCCCAAACTATTTCAGGCTGCCGCCCCCTTGGCTACCAGACAGACTCCCAGCGAACTCTACCCCATAAAAACATGCGAGCTTTTTCAGAGTGAAAACAGCAACATTTTACTAGACCATAGACAGCTGAACAGGATTGGTAGATGGGGACACAAATGTAGAGGTCAAGCTGGAAGTTTGGTATTTTATATATCTGCACCAATGAGAAACATATGCCAAAACACTATTTCATAGGCACTGCACTGTCAAATCGGGGTCTGGGGGCTTACCCCCAGAAAAGCTTTTGAAATATGTCCTAGAAGGCGTAGGAAACCGCCCTTTGCCGAATGGAAGGTAGTTGTCTTCATAATTGATCTTCATGCTTAGAAGAAACTGATTCCTCAACCAGGTTTCATTGAATTTTGGAAGATTTAGAAAGAAAAATGAAAAAGCTTTACGCCGGTCCTGGAAGCAAAAATTCTCATCTTATGCCAGTACACCGAGAAGAGTATATCCCACATGTCCTACATATAATGCACTCAGAGTGTAAAAGTTCCCTATCACCCAACGGGATCGTTATCTTCACAACATCTTCGCGGTCCACAGTAAAGTTTTAGAATTGTAGTGCTAGCGTCGTACTTTTGACCAAGTTGCAAACTGGAGTTTCTACAACATTGATACAAAGTTTTAGTTTGCCTTTCAATATATCAGGATCTCTGAGTCTTTGATAAGAATCAGGATCTCTGAACGGTACAAATTTGTGTTGTAGTGCCCTTAGATTCTAGTTTAGGTTGAGGTCAATTAAAAATTGATTAAACGCCAAAGTGTAGAGCCCTTTTGTATAGGACTTCGATGAATCATTCGGGGAATTTCCCCGCTGCCGACAGAGTCTATGGGTCTGGCTATACAGAAAATATATATTTTAGAAACAATGATATAGTATACAAGCTAGACTTCGTCAACTTCTAAACATTTCATTCTATTTGATTTTCACAATTACACTTAATAATCACAAGAATTTGTCCTTTCTACCCTACAACGTGGTTGTGTCAGTGGGCCGAGAGCATGTAAACTGAGGTTTTTTGTTTAGTAGGTAATGTCAGGGAAAGGCGTTGGGTCCTATAGCGAAACCCTGACAAAGAAAAACTAAGAAAAGGGAGAAAGGTTAAGTAGATAGGGAGACAATATCAAGTTTGTTGATCTTAGATATGAAAGGAGATAAGTTGTAGGACTCGGGGAAGTAGTGGATGGCAATGAGTTCCATAGTTGAGAAGTTCTTGGAATGAAAGGTGATGTGTGAGCTAGAGTTTGTGGATTAGGTATTGTAACTTGGAAAGGACTTCTTGTGGCTAGAACACGCCTTTCTGGATCAGGAATGATATTCTTGATTTCCAGAGAGCAATTTCCGTGAGAATAGAGGTAGAAAATGGAAAGATCTGCAACAAGACGATAATGGGAGAGAGACTGTAGGGCAGGGGTGACCAACCAGTGAGAAGCTAAGAGAATTGGTGAGGTTTGAATTGTTGATGAGACGGATAGCTTTAGACTGGGTTTTGTCGAGAAGATGGAGAGATTTTGGAACACCCCTCCAGACATGGAAGCAGTACTCCAGAGAAAGACGAATTTGGGATCTGCATATTGTTAACAGCTGAGAAGGTGAGAAATAGCCACAGACTCTAGAAAGAAAGCCGTGTTTCCGAGATACGTGGAATGGATGTGGGGTTCCAATTCAGATTAGATGAAATAGAAAGACCAAGTTAAGTGAAAGAAGATGAAATGTCCAGTTTATGACCATTCATGAAAACAGCGCGGGATCTTGGTGATGTTTATGTGATATGACAACCTGTGTTGTCTTTTCATGATTGAGCTTAGCAAGGTTGTCGTTAACCCCCACTTCTCTACGTTTGTCAAGTCATTGCTGAGAAGTGAGTCTGAAGTGTTACAATGTGGTGAGATATTAGAATAGGCAAGGCGTTGTGGACTGGATGAAAAAGATGAACTCAAATGAGTCTCATCAGCAAAGGAGAAAATGCTAGAAGATGTAGAGGAAAGAAGGTCATTTATGAAGAGGATAACTAGAACAGGAGAGATATCAGAGCCCTGAGGCACACCTGAGTTGGTAAAATGAGGCTTAGAGAGGAAGCCATCAACTCTAATTGCAATTGACCTATCAGACACGCAAACGATAGACAAACGATTATTTCTGCTTTAGTGTAAATTTGACTGTAATAGAAATATTATTGCACTAGCAAATAGCGAAAATAAAGTCAAATGGGAAATAGAAAAATACGGACTCATTTGTCTGGAGTGATGACGCGATGGAGCTGATTCTAATTGTGGTAAGTGAATATAAAGTTTCAAAAATGATAAATTTGGTTGACTAGGAATCATGTCAATCGAAATGTTTATGAAGCAAGTAAGTTGGGAAAGGAACTTCCTCCCAGTAAGGCTGAATCAAAGCTATGATGTCACCGTTTACAAATTTATCCGTCTACAGCCGTGCACACATGAAAGCAAGCATAGCATTTGCAAAAGTTTCCACTTTGGACAACCTTCATCAAAAATCTCCGTTTACACCCATTGTAAGCGCCCTTCACGTGTGGATGGGAGCAAACGGAAATATATATATCTGTTTACAAAAATAAACGTACTCGTGTGAAATGGGCCTAAGAGTCGGACTGATGCACAGCTCCAGTCGTTTATGAACATAACTATATGCAAGATTGTCCAAGTTTTCACCTACCCATGTCTTATCAACATTGGTAATTTTGAAATGCCATCAAATTTTGGAATGTACGAAACGATGATATAAAAAGGTGTATTTTCTGGATGGCAATGAAATACGTTAAGGAAGGTAATGAGCGAATGAAGTAGATGCCCCTTTGAAAAGTAGAGTGATTTTTCAACTCGAATTTTCATGCTTGCCTAATTGCACGAACGTGAAAAGTGGTTGAGTAAGATCTGATTCTCCTTGTCAAGAAGAGTAATTACGGTAGTATCATCAGTAAACTGAAACCAGTGGACAGGAAAGAGAGATTCGATGTAGAAACCAAAATGGTTAGATTTGGGCAGAAATGTAGTTAAAAGGAGAGCTAATTATAGATTGGAAGTTAATAGGCTTAAAGGAAACCCCTTAGAGAGCACCTCCAAAAATAATAAATAGTGTTTTGATGTAATTTATTTCAAGTTGGCGACTATCATAACGGTGAAGCTACTTAGAGCCAACTAAGCAAACAATACATATACAGTAAAAATAGATGTGCAATGCAAACTGGGATACAGTAGCACAAAATGTAACCTCAGTTTATAATACGTTAACCTAACGTAATATAGTAATGTAACCTAGTGCAGTAAGAATGCAACCTAAATGTAACCCAATATCAGAAACAGCACTGCAAGGATTGGTACTGCAAGAAACGATACTGCAGAAAATAGCATTGAAAGAAACACCACTGAAAGAAACGGTGCTGCGAAAAATAGCACTGCAACTCTACTGCAAAAACAACACTACCAGAAACGGTACTGCAAGGAGTGATACTGGAAGAAACAACAATGCAAGACAAAATAGAACTACGTGCAAAAGACATGCATTAGTGGTATGACATCCCCATTGTCTCTCGATGTTCTCTTGTTTGATTACAACTGTCCAACAGAATCAAACATATGTTTGATATGATAGTGGGCATTGTCTTATTTCAGTCCATTCTCTTTGTTGTTTTTCATCGAAGGGTCAGTGTTATTCCAAGTATTCCACGGTGCAGTCTAGCTATGATGATGAAATGGTAATTTTTGTGGATGGAAAGTTTAACAGACCTTTGCTTCAGCACTGTAGTAGTTGATGTTTTGAACAGAAAACTACTTTTATAGCAGATATTCTCTTATGATCCGACATATTCACAGGAGACCAGCAATTGGTGCCAGTAGGTAAATAGCATTGTTGGCAAGGCGATTGTATTATGAAAGACAATTGTGTATTGCTGACTGCCTTTGGATGAGGAGGCAGACTTTGAAAGCATTTATGCTCAGATAGATATAATCAATAACAGAAAGTCCATTCTGTATTACTAAATTTGTCTTTCTCAGTATTAGGAACAAGCCTATAGCTATTCAAAAAAAGGTATCACACCGTATGTGCTATTGCATAAATTTATTGACAAATGAATTCCACTAGCTTTGAGACTCAAGCCTTGAATAGAAATGGTCGAGTCCTTATTCAGCATTTATCATTGGCGGAAAAGAGAGCTATGAGAAGCAATATACCACAAAAGAAAGGACGCCATTACCTTCATTGATAGCGAACGCCTTATGATGAACATGATAATAGCACTTAGGTCAAAGAACAATTGCAACCATAACAGTCAAATAAACCAATTGATCTGCATTATCGTTTCTAGAAATTCGTTGGTCTTTGTTAATGAGTTTCCACCATGTACAATCTGGCAAAATCACGTGAAAGTATTGCCACGCAAATATGCCCTTCATAACTTGAATTAGATGGTTATGGTGAAATAGACTTTGTTCTTCTGGATTGATCGGGTACTTTGGGGCTCTCTCAGTAAACAGCTAATTGATCTCTAGTGGATGCAAGTCACTGAAGAGAAACATGCAATCACTGATTTGTACAGCGTATTAGTATTAGCCAAAATCAACAATGAAATTATAAAACCTATTTCAAAACCCCTACTATATATTATAAGCTTGTGAATAAAATTTAAATCATTTCGAGCTTATGAATAAACTTTAAAACGCAAGTTTTGAGTAATCCTTAAAATTTTTGTCGATGTCCTTATTTTAAACCGTTGGTGCCATGAAGTAGCATTCTCTAACAAACTTTCGTGTCGGCAGAACGCTGGCCATGCTGGTACTTACATTAACGAAAATCTTTTCTACGTGACAAACTTTCTGATAAAAGCTTGTCTGAGTATTTATTTGTGGGAAATTTAACTCTGTCCGAAAAATTGTCAAATTTTTGCGTAAACACCGCATGCAAAATGCAAAGAACCGAAATAGATTGAAATGAAACAATATCTTAATCTAACGAGCTCTCGTGAGAAAGCATGTACAAGTTTTGCGGCATTCCTTCAAGTGATATAATCAATCCAAGCAAATGTTAGGTAACTATTTGGCTTTTACGAAAATATTATCTAAATCAATTTTGGTGATTTGATACTAAGAGGGTTCTAAATAGCTGGAATTGATAAAGTTATACCTTGTTAGTGAAAGGTTTGTCGGTGAAAAGTGATGAAATTTCTCCTGTTTGATGAAACTTTTAACCGACGAAATGTTTTAACCAACCAGACAATTAACTGAAGAAAACAGTTAACCAACGAACTTTTCACCATTTCTTGAAATTTCGGTCTTTGGTGATTTGCGACAGATTTAAGGCTACTTATGAGGAACAAAGCTGATAAGTTTCGATAATCAAACTCCAGTCTCCTGGAAAGCTGCCCGTGTGCATGTGAATAAAGAAATGCAATATAAGACATTACTATAAAAGTGCACATGATTTTCCTTTTTCCCTTCATTTATTTTTTGAAGAATCTGAAATCTCAAAGTCGGTTAAATGGTTTTGGCCACGAAAAGTGACAATTTTCTCCTGTTTGACGAAACTTGTAACCGACGAAACATAACCCCAACGAACTTTTCACCGATAAGGTAGAACTTTACTCAAGGCGAAAAGATTCTTTTTAAGGCATAAAAGGAAAATTACACATGATAATTATCGTTTCAAAGAAAATTTTAATGATTTTCTCCTACTCATGTCTTTTGCATCTATTTCAGACACTGATTTCAGAAGGTTATTGACTGTATTTTATATGCAACTGAGAACGGAGTTAGTTTGGTGCTGAGAGCTTGTAAGTCAGGTTTTCAGTAACATACAACTTGCTCAAGAGGTTATCAGCAATAAAAAGGTGTTTTAATGATCACCACGCCTTGGTTCTAGTTTCGTCATTGAAAAGATTGCTCAGTATCTGTCCTAAAACTTATTTGTCTAATAATATTTTCGACAAGGTTTTTTGTCCGAAGTTTCACCGGAAATTTTTGTGATCACACCTTGAAATCATAGAATGTAACCAAAAATTAAAAGGATCTCAATAACCACATAGAAGTACAAAATTTATCAAAGCAATACAATTCAAAGCACTTTCATATGGATATGCTACGATCGAGCTACCGTAGCTTTTCGTTGAGTCAATCTATAGGAACTAAAATACGCTAAATAGTACCAACAATTGAATGCAATATAATAGTCAACTGGAATTTAAGTCATGTATCGGATTCGGCTTTTTAGAATAAGCTAATAGTCAGAGTATGTGCGCCCAATCCTATACGATGCACACCTCTAATGTACACATGCACGTAGCAATTTTGAAGAGTAAAAGGTCAATAGATACGTGCAAGTAAAATGTAACAACTTTTTCTGAGTCACGGCAAGTTGTGTATAGAATTACGCCGTTTCATGACGGCAACAATGAAGTATCACGGTTATAGGTACAATGGTATTTCAAAGGGGAAGCATTGGGCTCAATATTTTCCTTTGGGGCCATTCACATATTAAATTACACAAGGGGATGGGGGTCTTTTCATTTTTGTGACAAAGTATGACAAAGGGTGGGTGTGTTGTTTTTGGAATGTGATGTCATAATTTTTAACCAACTTTATATTTAGCACATTTGGCCTCGGAATAGCAAAACTGGCCCTTGACGTAAAGCAAATTTTGCTACACTTTAAAAAACAACCTGGGAATCTTCTTTTGATGCCATTTTGGCCATTTTCACCTTTTCAGTTTCACAATTTTCAATGAAAAACATAAGAAGCACATTATTAGGAAAGTATACAAAAATCATATTGAAATTATTAATGCGATGTCACACATTGGGGTGGGCAGGTAGTTTTAAATTTGTGACAAAGTGGGACAGGGGGTGGGTGGGTGTCTGAAAATGTCAAAATTTGTGTGACGTAATATGTGAATGACCCCCCTTGCTAAGACTTTTGTAAATAAAAATTTGCTACTTGATTCTTGCAAAGACTGATTGAACAAGATATGATGCCCCTTGTAAATCAATTGCAGCTGAAGGGAAACCCTCCATAATTGAAAATCAAATATCTACTCCAGATGCAAGATGACCTTAGAAATCCTCACAGTTTTAGAAGATTGTTCCATTATAGATGTAAATGTTCATCCTGCAGGCAAATTAAAATATTCGAAAAAAACATACGTAATGCTTTCCATCCATTTAGCTGTACATGGTGTTAGAAATCAGCGAGTTTTCCCTATTTAACTGATAAATGTTGAGCATTAAGAGATAAGAACGTCATAAGTATACACAAAACGTTACCAGAAATGAATAAGCCAATAGAATTAGGAAATTACATCACAATATAACATTTTGCTTAAGATTTTGAGGAGGAAATATCATTTGAATCATATATTCAATACATCTAGTGGTTATGCTACCTGGATTCCTTTACTGTTTAATCGAATTGACGATTTCCGGCTACCATCTTATTTGCTAACCGGAGAGAATGGGCAGGTTGGCATGTACGCTATACTCTAAAATTCGCCCATCTTGATATCAAAAATCATTCCATTTGATCCCAGTTTGTACCTTTGGTTCTTTAGGGGCTCTTTTTCTTCGCAAGATTTTCTAGAGCCCCCGTCTTTTTGGTGAGATTTTAGTTCGTTGGTAACCAGACACGCCGGACCCAGGGGGCTGCAGTCACCTTTTTTGCTATTGTATGATGTCATTACAATAGATAGCCTGTCCTATCTAAGATAAGATGTAATTTGATCTAAAACAGGGGGTTTTCTTGCAATCTAAGGGCGTACTTGAAAAA
>WIPJ01000900.1:105683-128393 GCA_018155075.1 Cassiopea andromeda
TCAAACTGGTACTTCAGAACTCGTGCTTCAGAAAAGTCTAAAATTAACCAATGCCCAAAATAAATTATTGTCATCATTATTTTTATTGCATCAATTTGATAATGCAGACGGGCTTAAATTCAGAGTAAAGGTTTTATTCAAGACATCATATCCGTGAAAAAATTCGTTACAATAGTTGTATATCAAGATATTAGGTGGAATTGCATCAGCAGCTGAAATTAGCAAAAGCGGAAGCGCCATCATGCAAATAGTAGGCCTACGCACTTTAGAAGCATACTTAGCGCAAGATGAAAGAATTCTGTTGAAAGTTGTCCGAAGAGAAGAAACTTTTGACGGAGTGGTTTAAAGCAAGAAAAGAGTATCTGGGGCAGCGTAAGAGAAACATGGCATGTTTGGTACGCTGAAAATACAAGTCCGATGTGAATCTCAGGGGAGGTCCGTTTGGGAGACTGGAGCCCCTCCCCCCATCGGCACCTAAAGTCTTGAGGATTTCTATGCAATGTCCCACTTCTATAGCCTGCAATTTTATTTTGCAAGCCATCTGAAATATTTTATCTTTCAAAATTCTCGCATCGCTCACCGTGGGTACTTTTACATCATTTGAGCCCATATTATTCCCCCAGGCACCACGTGTGCTAAAGTTATAGAACATTCTAGCAGCGAGCTCCGCAAAAGAATTATACTGGTAAGTAGAGGCTTGTGGGAGACATATCCTAAGTTCACAAGGTATTTATGAATTTGCCTCTATAGGAACTGAAATAGCTAATAAAAAGTAAGTATTAAAAAATTTCGCTTCCTCGAATATGGTAAATCACTAAGAGGCTATTTAGTTTGATATTGTGTGAAGTGTACACATCGGAAAATAATTCCGAAATGATGCAGCTTTTTGTTGCCATTTCATGGAAAGGATTGCTTACTATGAAGAGGACGTGGTTTTTGCAAGGCTTCTTGGAGCATTTCCCAGTTTTATGCGTTTTCTGTCACCATTTATATGTACCGCATTTTCTCCAATAGAAGCCGCACTCAAATAGAAGCCTCGTTTAGGAACAACAAGTGAGTAGCCGCCCTCAACACTTTCTTGACACATTCTTTTACCAGGCGATAACATCAAAAAGTTTCACAAACTAACAAATTTCAAACACTTAACGCAGTTTAAAATAAATTCAAATGTAATGTAGTGGGTTAACGAATGCACTGCAATGACTGAAAAAGTGAATAAAAGCCACCCTCGAATACAAGCCATATTCAAATAGAAGCCGCAATTTCGCAAAAAAGTCTAATAGAAGCCGCGGTTTCTACTCGAGGAAACAAGGTTCTTCGATTACATTTCTAAATGAGACAAATCTCGTGAAATGCTATCTAACTTTGAACTCCATTTCAAGGATTTAAACTCAGAATGTTGGTTCAGTCATGGCCTGGCTTACAACAAAATTCTTTCCACATTTGTCGGTTTGCCACTTCCTAGTATTTCTACGGAAAGGGCAGTCTCTTATTCTAGAGGGCGTATTAAGACTTTCTTTTAAAGACTTTTTGAAAACTTTCTTAGCAAATATATTTTTAATCCGATGTTTTCCACATTCACATTAATGACAGTGCAAATATGTTGCATGTGCGCTTGAAAATTGATCCTATCTGAAACACAAAATAGACTGCTTGAAATAAGCTGGCATAAATTACTTTAACCGTTTCTGCTTCGATTATGTCTTTGCCTATAAGAAGCATGTGCCAGTGATACTCAAGTTGACCCTCAACAATGCGGAATCGGCCCGTTGATAAAATCGACAACCGTTACAGAATCTGACAGACGAGAATTTGAATTTTTCACAGAAGATTTGCAGTTCTGTACTCTATTCCCGCAACGAGACCCGCAGATCTAGAACTTTTGAGATTTCGAGATTTTCTGGATTTTCAAGATTCTTAGGAATTTTAAAAGATTTGCAACTGTCCTATTTTTTGAAGAATTTTTAAATTTCCAGACGACTTTTTGAGACTTTAGGCAATTTGTTGAGCCTTTTTAAGGCTTTTGGGTTGTTTTAAAAGATTTTTAAAGATTTTCGAGACTTATAATTTTCCAGATTTTTTTCAGGTTTTTAGAGATTTGTTAAAGATTTTTCACCCATCCGTTCGAGATTCTTTCAGTGATTGGTCCCATGGCAGAGGTGATCAACAACCGCGCCCGGAATTTAGCTATCTTGGCTGGAGCGGGAGTTATGTTATGGTAATTTCAGTTTTGAATTAAATTCTGTCCTACGGTTCTGCCCCGTGACTTGATCAATGCTTTCGATCTAACCATATAATGTGGGGCTTGCTTAGTATTATCTTACTGTAAATTAGTTTAGAAATAGGTAGGATCTCAAATCACTTCGAAATCAGTAGATCTCTTATGTTTCTAAATTCCATTTTCATTTAGGGCATTTAGATTAGACTAGTTCTAGCATCTCCTTTCTATGTTAGATTTATAATGCAAGTAAACATATAATTATCAAGATATGTAACTTAGCAGGTCTACATCAACATTTGTGTTTACGACTGTAGTTAACCCGCTTTAGCAAATATATGATGTATGTATGTATCTATGTAGTGTCACAAAAGTTTAAGGGTCATGCATTTATCGGGAAATTTGTTTTGGTAAGGGACAAAGGTGAAGACGATGTCCTATAACTGCAAATTTCACAAGGACATCCAAATACACTGAGCTTCCACACGATGCGCTGATAATGAGTCACAAGTTAAGCAAAGCTCAACTCTACTTCATTATTGCCACGCAAATAAGTAAGGCAGTAGTCATCACAGCTAAAATATAAAAGGTCTACTTGTATATCAAAGGTAATGAGCCCTCCAAGACTAGGAACAAACAACACACAAGCGTCAAGCATGTTGATAATGAGTCATTTGTTGTTAGCTATCCGGGTGTTGCATCTGACTACCAGTTGTTATATGACGTAACATCGGCATAAAATATCAATTGCAGTGGTTCCATCCTTACACTGCAACAAGGGAGGCTGTGTTATAGGAATTTGGACCATACCTATGACCAAGCTAATTTTTGCATTTATGGCAACTATTTGCTTGCCACTGATGTGTATGTGAGAGTAGTAAAAGAAGGAGAAAACCAGCATAGGATCGTAGCATTCTTCTTCTATTAATAGGAGCTCACCTTTCCTCCTTACCCCTTGGCAAATTCATGGTTAAGAGCTTATCCAGACTAAAATATGTTGAATAAAGGGAAGCTGAGCCCCCCAAAAGCTCTCTCAACTTTTGCAAGGGGGCTAAACCCCCTAAGCCACTGAGCCTCCTCCACGGCACGCCTGATCATATGTATTTACAGAGTATCATAAGCATTTACAACTAACCTCGTCTTTAGCCTTTGTGGTTGGAGTGTATTATTGTTTTATCACTGAAGCTTTTAGATGGTTTGTGTAATTTTACCACTATCACTGGATCCAATCCTGATTCCTGGGCTCTTCTGGTGGCCATTTTCTTTGCCCATTTGTTTTTCAACACCTTTTTTTAACTCCTGGGCTCCGATGACCAATGGTACAATTTGTGTCTTCATTCCCCGCAATTGTGCTATTTCTATTTACAGATCATTATACTTGTGACGTTTCTCAGCTACTTTCACTGTCATATTTTGATCAGGTGGAACTGATATATCCATAAGGGTATGGGAGGGTGTGGCAGGGAGGCTTGCATCCCCCTTAGTTTGGCAAAAATCTGTTACATTCGGGCAATTTCCTGAAAGAACAACAGGAAATTCGGGCAAATCTTCTGATTTCACCGTACTTATTTGGGCAGAATTTTCCTGCTCCCCTAAATTTCTAGCCCTCCTACGCTTATGGCTATATGTATCAGCATACATGTCTGTCAAATACTTCTTACTTGTATATTGAACTCAGAGATCTGCCGAGACATTTTCCTATGGGGGTGGGAGAGGGCAGTTTGCAAACATTTGCCCAACTAAGGCTAACTTAGCCCAATAGTCACGAAAAATACTATGACCATTGGGGTGCTAAAATCTCTTGCAGTATGATTAACTTTCTTACAATTTCATGCATGTTAGAGGAGTGTCACGCCCCTACGCCCCCCCCCCTATGAGTACATTGCTGGCATAACTAGTATAGACGTTTTTTTATGAGATAATGGTTTATAAGAAGGAAGTACTCAGCTGCTCAAGCAGGAAAGAAAGTTCAGTGCTGGATTTTTGAGACCTAAGAAAGTTTGTAAGTGTATATGTGCTTAAAATTGGACTTAGCTATGTTCAATATGTTATATATCTTAAGTTGGCTGCCCTCTACAAGATTCTTCTGTTATTTGCTAATGTGTATACGCAAACTTTGGAATTCAAAATTTTTGATGCTAAGGTTTCGGAATCGTCAAAAAGTTAAGAAAGTTTCAGTACAGGGCCGAAAAAAACTTTCTTATAGAAAAACGTGAATGGAACGTCAGTAGTCTCAAAGGTGTTTTGCTTGCTTTAATTGGAAGATGCTAGTCTATAGCACTGGTGATCTGGCTGCTCGGTCCATTTTGGGAATGCCCAAAGGGCCGGCTGCATAAACAGGAAAAAATGGCGGAGGCGAGAGTCCAAAACAGATGCAACTCCATTTATTTATTTTGTAGAAGGATACCGCGAGAGCACAGAGAACTTTGTCGTTTTCATACGAAAGAGTTGATATCAAAGTTGCAGATTAATCAGAAAGTTGGAATTAGCTTACAATAAGGGCCGCTAAGATACTTTAGGGGCTCTGGAGCAGAAAAGAAAGATAAAGGAACCTGCGAACGAAGCAAACTGAGGAATTGAAGATCTGGGAGTTACCTGGGAGTCTAAGGAATCTTAATTACTGCACAATGTCATAAATTGTGCCCAATGAGTTAAGAAATTTGGCCTCAAAGAAAACCAATGACTGACGAGCAAACTTGGTTTCAAGAACGTTTTGAGACTGAGAGTTTAAATGATGAAACGGAGGGCTTCAAGAAAAAGAAGATAAAGCGATCTTTTTGAAGCTAAAAATTTGATACTGTTATGTTTTATTTTGTTGCTAACTATATGTATGATGTGAAGACATTATTCATCACTGCACAAATTCCAAATTTTCATTGCACATTTCTGATTCACAGCCGCACAAAGTGGTCACCACTGCACCTTAGATTAAACTGATCAATATGACTTTTACTTTCTGGCTAAAATGTTGATTTCTAGTACCATTTGGTTACGCCTATTACGAATATGAAGTTGCTTGTTCCCTATCACGTCAGGATATCTTTTGATTTGCGATTTAATTTTTTGCATTACTGTGTGTTGCTGCATAACAATTGTTCTTGCCGTACTTTCTACGACCTTTTTAACATCATTGACATTCACTGTGGCATCATCATGGGCTTTCACTTCTCAATGATTGATCTAGTTTTGCTAACCTAGTTTTACAGTTACAAATGCCTAGGCTTTGGGTTGAGCTTTCAAAAACAAAATGTCGTTCAAAGTAAGATACTTCGTAAGTAATCCAGACATAGTAAATGAACTAGGCATCAGCTATGTTTCATTTGATCAGTAGCAGATAATAGAGCCTTTTGATAAAAATTGTTACATGCTTATTTGCTGTTAAATTGAGGCATCAATGCAACAAGTTGCATGTTATAAGCATGAAAGAGAATGCATGTACTTCTTAATCTGAAAACATTCTCCAAAATGGCCTTTGAGGGAGTGCCTTATACCAGATTGTAGAGACATTTTGCAACCTGGTCTTGGTAACAGATCTAATGTGATTCCTTCACCATTTCATAGTAAACTGGGTCTCATGAAATAGTTAGTGAAAGCTCAGAACAAAGAGGGTTCCTGTCTTAACTACATTCGAGGGAGTTCCTTAATTTGAGTGTTGCTGTTACATGACATGCTGTTGGCCAGCCCTGACTACCTTTCGGTAAACTCTCCCTACACCTCCCAAATAATAATATCTTAAGGCCGTCCCTGCTTCTGTTATACATCTACACATTTGTTCTGTTTTTGGGATAGCCTTTTCTTTTGCTATCAGCAGTAAAATATGTTATATAATATATCGTTACAAAGTGTATTTAAAGTAGGCAATTTTCAAAACTTTCTAATTTGAGCCCCCCCCCCGAGACAATCAAAAGTCAACGCCCATGCATGGCTATCAAAAAACTTATAAAAAGGATTTTTATTTGCTTTCAACTACTTGGTTATTGTCATTAGTTTGAAAGTTCATTTCTTTGCATGCACACATAGATTTTTTGCAAAATGGTATGAGTAAAGAGCATGGTGAGCGCTTTCAAGACGGGCATGGAAATTTTTGAATTAAGTTATTGAGTGATAGGATGTAACCATTATGTCAGATTACTGCTGGTGCCTGACACGCTACTGTGAGAGCAGTTAGGCCGTAAGTAAAACTCCAGAAGAATGAAATCGAAGCCTTACACCAACAATGACAAAATAATACAGGAATGCGAATACACTTATTGAGTAAATCAACAGAAATGTGTGCTGTTTGGGCTCAGTAAATACACCTTTAAGAAGATTCAATTTTGGTTTTGCAAAAACTGTGATGTGATAGAATAACTCTGACTACAAATTCGGAATCAACATGGTCGAATTAGGTACATATCTCTATCTGTGAGAGGAAAGTAAAGGAAAGTTGAAAAATGTCGCCTAATGATATTGCCTGTATTATATAGTTATATACTTCTGTTTTGAATTTTATGAAAAAATACGTTTTATTTTTCCAACTAAGATGGGTTCGATGAATGCATGTATAGAAAGGGTTCGATGAATGCATGTATAGAGGTTGTAGGGTTCAGTACCTCCAAAAAAAGCTAAGAGCCCCTAATATAGGAAAATGAGTAATCGTTTTTGTAGCGTTTTAGATAAACAAGTAGTCAAATAGGATGCAATGACTCATATGTTTTTCGTAATTTTACTTGGGTAGAGTAATCGCAAAATTCAATTCCTATTGGTTATACTGCGAGGAAAGGAACTGGCCACCCTACCTCACGTGCCTATGGCTCAGCTTAAGTGTCCTCTCTAACAGGCACTCCCCTACGTACGATAGTATATGGGACTACCTTTTATTGGTTATACTATTTTCGTAATTCCTCATTTATCATTATATAAGTGGTAACATATTCTTAACAACAGAGTAATACAAGAGTAGTGTGGAATAGTACGAAAGAGTAAGAGAGAGTACGAATATGAGAGATTCTTGTATCAGTGTATGTCTGTTTTTGGTGGAAAAAATTGTGAGAACGTACATTGGCGTTTCTCTGGAGTTATTCTATTCATTTATCATCGAATTAGCGTTTGATTAGGAAATTGAGGTCCTACAGTACTTTCAAAAAGAATACCACAAAGTTTTAAGAGCATAAGTTTGCCAAGTAGTCGAGGTTTATAGTTTTGAGCCTAAAAGGACCTAAAGTCTATGAAGTGACTCTAACATATCCTGGCCTCAGCAGCTTCTGGAGACTCTCTGAAAAACCTTTCCAGTCCCCCAAGGGACCGTGGATCCCAGTTTGGGAACCACTGGGCACACACTAAGGATCAATCTAAGAAAATGTTAAGGTATGTTTCTGACAAAGATATATATTGGCTATTGAACCCTAAAGTCTTCAGCTATGAGTAGAAGTTCAGCCGAGCTGTTGTTTATATGCAAATTGCCCCTGATTCCCTATTCACTCTTTTTTGATAAGAATACCAAATTAATTGCTGAATGTCAATATTCGTAATTTGTTGATATTGAGCCTCTGACTATTGTTGAATTATTGTTAAGCATCAAAGGTGGAAATTCACCAGAAAATCAAACGAAGATATTGAAATCTTTTGTTGATGTTTTACGTCATCAAAACACAAAGCAAAAGCTGAATAGAACAACAAATATTGTATCGATAATATAGAAGTTAATCTAATAGCAGTACCAATCTAGTACACTGACCTGATGGGCGGTGGCCTAATGGGCGGTGGCCTGATGGACGGTGGCTATAACACCCTTCAGATGCCTGGTAATATTACTAGCCCGCTTTCCATTTTCGTTATTGTCCTATCCTAGAAGCTTGTGTTTTGTTATACAAACCATGTGCAAGCTTTGACTGTTGATAAGCAGTCATAGTACTAGAAACCACCAGCTAATAGTTTGGAATACACGTTTTTTTTTATAAGAACACTTGGTTCCAGTTTCAGCCTGCCGTTTCTTATTTTTCCGTATATTTTCAGCCTAAGGTTTTTCTTATTCTGTTTCTTATTTTCGTTTTCGAATTTAATGGATCCATAAACTACTTCAATAAAAAGCTTGAAGAATACAAAGTTACTTTTACAGATGGCAGCATAGATTATATTAAAAAAATGATATCGATGGTGTTGAAATAATTCTGTTACAATAAGTTTGATTAATCGTTCTTTAGCACTACTTAATACTGTTCTGTTCTTTAGTTGTTTGTTTTGTTATTTTTGCTTTAAATGATGTTTCATTTATTGAGTTTTTTGAATTTCAGCCTGCCTTGTTTCTTAAGTTGTTCTTATTTTTTGGCCTAATCTCAGCCTGGTGTTTCTTATAAAGGTTGTTCTTATAAAAAGAAAACGTGTATACCAAATGGTTCGACAATATTGCATAAGTTGCCGAACGGCACGAAATACTGGGAAGTATAGCACCTCCTAAACTGGCGGTAAATCTGTTATGAATACACGCTTTTTTTGCATTTTAAGTAAGTTTTTTGGCCCATTACTGAAACTTTCTTAACTTTTTCACGATTCCAGTATCAACACTTTCTTAAAACTTTCTTAGCAAATGTTCTGAGTTCCAATGTTTTGCGCATGCTCATTAGAGGGAAGTGAAATGCTCATTGTTCCCGTGACATGATGATAAATCTTAGTAAATGGCAACAGTTAAACTGCTAGGGGACACCCAACATAACGTACATGGCAGTTTATGCACAGATAAATAAAAGTTTAAGTACATATGCACTAATATATTTTCTTACGTCTCAAAAACCAGTGTTGAACTTTCTTAACTTCTGAGCAGTCGATTATTACTTTCTTATGAACTGTTTTTTTAAAAATAAAACAAACATGCATTACAGTTAGAATACACAAAAGTTCCAAGTTTTAAGAAGCTTGGAGTTTTTGTTATTCTTCAAGTACTCTACTCTAAAATTTCAGTACATTTGAGCTTCAAATTCAGTAGTGGATATTAAGGCGGAAAGGCAGCGAAGTGACCCCCATGTGTCATTTAGTTGGCAATTTCTCGGCAAAAGTAGAAAAAACCAGGGACCAAATACATAATTTTCAATAAGAAATCACTTTTTTGCTAAAGCCTAAATTTACTTGCACACCTTTTCTCGTGCACACTTGTAATCCTTGTAATCGAAAAATATTTCCAAGTGTTTGTCGAGCACACAAGCATCTTCTGCAATATTCGGCAAATTCAGCCCCATTGCCCCCTCTACCTTTTCTTGAAAAACCGCTGCTGTTAAAATTTTTTTAAAAGTTCTGTAGAAACACTTTAAAGAAATTAGAGAGAATAGAAAACGACAAATATGTTTTATAGGAAGGGGTATTGGCCCAATATCGAAACTTTCAAGCTTTCGCATACTCGTAGTATCAACAGTACTGGTGCTTAATCCTTGTAATGCCCAATGATTTATTCGGTCATGAGTTACATTACCCCCGTGAGATATATCCCTTCTTTTAGTAATCCCTTTAATATCTCAATGCTGATTGGCTAGTGTTAGTTCTGTATTTACCGATCTTTACACCGTGAACTTCAGCTTTAACTCACCAGAACTCGTACAGAAGTGAAATATGGTTAGAAAGAAAGATACATGATAAATCTATTGTTCAATCGGTTCTTGATTATCTCAAAGTCAGCGACGTTGTAAGGGATTCATTGCAAGCTTTATTTTGTAACACAGTGTATCGGTTATGGCATTGAAAGTTCCTTCTCCATCGACGATCATCATCGCCATCTTGTTCGCGGTTTGTGGTAGCAGTTTCGCACTTTCAGACAACTGTAGCAGTACTAGGCAGCTTACTAAGAGTATTTTTGGAAACTCATTTGAAGTACACAACAAATCATTCACAGGTTTGTATATTTTTAAAGTTTTTTGGTTAAAATGAGCCTTGATTTACTCATTGTCAGAATTTTTGACAAGAACATCGCTTAGAACGACCGATTGTGAAGTAATCCGATTTGGAAGGGTTAGCTATTCGCGAAGAGTTCGCCAGAAGCTCTGTGGATAGTCCAAGTTTCTTTTCAATTTCAAGCATTGTAATTTCAGCTACATGTTAATCAACTACATTTCTATGTGCTTCACCAAGTTCAAAGGCGCTTTGAATGCATGTATTTATTAATTGTGATCAGGTGGTGAATGACCACATAACTTCACAAACAATATTCTTGATCGCTAAGCGATTCTTTACTCTGTGGGTCATATGTAAATAATGGATTGAAAAACTATGCACTACTTTGTCAAACAAGATGATGTACAATATTGTGTAATGCTAATGTAAGGGTTGTTCGATAAATTTGTCATCATCTCTACCTAAACATGTGCTTGGTATCGGCTTTTGTCTCTCCATGTGAAGTTACGTTAGGTCACATATGGAATACCTTCTGACACGTAGCCTGTTTCAAAATATGATGATTTATGTACGTGTGCGGTTGTATTCACCATCTCAAGTGTTCATTGTTGGAGACAAGAGAGAGCGCCTTTCAAGGTCCCACCGTCATCTCAGCAAGCACACAGCGGGATATGCGAGTTTTGCAGACAGCGTATTTGAATAAATAAAGCCGAGGCTGGATTTGGATATCGGTGTTTACCTAAGTTCTCGTTACTTGTCAACTTATATTTATCGCCATGTTTGAGTTTTGTATATGGTTTATGCCTGATGTTACGAGAATTTGCTCAATCAATTTAGTTGTTGTGCTTGGGTTTGACATTTGCCAGAGGTAAACCCACGAAGTAAATCAGGCTATGTTCATTTTTGAGGCGGAGGTTGGATTGAAAATCACACTTTTTGATCCTTTTTTACAACTTAACGTGTATTTTGTAGCCCTACCTTCATCTAATTAGAGTAGATCATGCAACATAGAGTTTGAAAACTAGTAGAGTCAGCTTGTAAAAATTCTCCATCTGGGATTTCTCTACATTCAGTGTGATGTAGATGATCATTTAATCAAATGGAAGTTAATTGGTTCAGGACAATTATAGATTTTGCCTTAAGTTTTCCACAATGTTGATTAGTACTGGCTGGCTGCAGTCATTATTTCTATCCCAGATACCATTATTCTGTAAGGTGTGTCTGAATTCATAATCAGATTGAGATTTCCTTTCATTTGAAATACTTACATGCTTTCCTTCATATTATAGATAAGTCTCTGAAAATATGTTCACCAAACTCCACATGCTGCTCCAAGAACCTTGAAATGAAACTTAGAATGATGAGTGAAAAAATCCGTGTCCAGATGGTTTCCCATTTACAAGGCCACATTAAAGATGTGTTTGCCAACATATCTAGAAATTTCACAGGTATTATATTTTGAAATATTGCTTGAGCAAATTGCTGCATGTCAGCAAGAATTGACACTGTACTGCCATGACATTTGACTATCAACTCATTACTCAGAAAACAGCAATTTATGCACTTTTTAGGAAGCATTAGTTGTTATGAGGCCCCTTTAACCTTGATGCCCTGAGGCAATTTGCTCCTCCTGCCCTCCCATCCTGGCAGCCCTGGATATAACCTGCCCATAGCACCATCTGATTATAGCTAGCATCAACTGATGACAGCGTTTTGTAAATTTTTTTTCAATGAATTTGCTGTTAACTATGGCACTGGTTCAGTTTGCACTAAAATGGGTTCTTTTATTGAGTAAGGTTAATTGTTCTCACTTATCATATTAAGGCTTAGTAGTCCTCACTTATCTTGATCATAGGCCATGTTCCATGAATTCAAGGAACCAAAATTCATTAATTCATGTCCAATATCATTTCAGCTAAGGGAATCCACATAGTGATTTGGAAACCTTATAAGGGGCTGTTCAATAATTACGTCACGCTAAATTTGGGTTTTTAGAACCACCCATCCCCCTTCGTCACGCTCCGTCATGGTTTCATGCGAGATCCCCTTGAGTGACGTCACTCTAGGCAGAGACAGCCCCCCCTCTTAACAAATTTCCAGTACATATGCAACACATTAAAAATTAGAGTAATGCAAGTTTTCTTTTGACTATATAACAAATTAACAAAATGTAAATATCAAGTCAATCGAATGTTTTGAAACATTTTCAATAAAGCACTCTTTACACGACATAAAAACGGAAAACAACGTCTTTATTGACAAATCCAAATAAAACTTTATTTCAAATTTTTTTTATACCATGACGCCACGGACTTGAATTAAGTACTACCCACTCCTCTCATTTACCGTCACGCTGCGTCACGAAAAACCTGAAGAACCACCCACCCCCTAGTGTGACGTAATTATTGAACGGCCCCTAAGATGATCTTTCAGATAATATTAAGTTTTGGCATCTGGACTCCTGTAGTTATGAAAGCTAGAAATGGCTCATAAAAATTGTATACCCTTCTTGCTCATACTCAAAACATTGGTTTTCAGGATTTATTTTCAGGACTAGAAAAGTATGATTAGTATTATTTTTGGTAAATTTCTGTTACTTGAAGTTGTCCAAGATTCAGAGTAGAATAAGATTTTAGCAGAATATTGTAAGAATTTTCATTTGACAGACATCATTTATCACCAGTGGAGACCCTGTAGATCATTGTGCATTGACATTGGGAGGTTTTGCCTTATACATTGCTGTCAGATTTGAGTATAATTGCAGTGGCTGCCTAACTGTTAAATGCTAAAAAAGCCACAATTGTTGTATCATCATTTTAGTTTATAGGAATGATAGCAGGCTGTTAACCATATCAAATGTTATGTTTAGCAGTATTTTGTTGTTCAGTGTATTTATGTTGTTTCTTAGTTTTACAAAGAAGAGAGCCAGAGATGAGATTATTTAGTAGATGAACTTCTGTTGTGACAGGCAGATACCCTGACTGTCTGGCCACTCCTGAGAAGTTTGGTGTTTATTTACTATTCTATGGAGGCTCTGTAGCTGTCAAAAGGATGGAAGATCATTAAAAGTGTCTTCCATGTGTTTTTCTAAGGAAGTATGGTATAAACACAAATAGTTTGCAATCTAACATAGCAGTTGGTCTCAATAAGGCCTTCTCAACTAAAATTTGCTAAGTGCCACTTTGGAAATATTAGCAAGCAAGCTATACATCCCCCTGGCATGCCTTCATCTCAGTAGTTCAGGACAGTGCAAGTCTGGTGCCATAAATGTAAAAGTTTTGAGCTTGGGGAAATCACTCCCTGTTAGTAACATCCAAAAGTTAGCGATATAATTTGTTTCCAATTTTTTCTCTTTTTTGAGTGCACTTGGCTTGAGTGCACTTGGCTGCGCATCATTTCACATAGGCAATTGTGCTGCAAGTGGTGCTCATGCCACCAGTTGTAGATTCCTGGTCTAGTTATTGCTTGAAATAAATAGATATTAGCAAAAGAGATTGTAAGGTTATTTGACTTTGCTGTTGCTTTCTGTATTGTATCAGCAGTGTGAATGGACAACTGGCCAGATTTCCCAGAATCCTTTTTGTTCTTCATAGTTGTGATCTTTGAAATATTGTCTAAAAATTGCAGATGACTCTCTGGCTGAGAACTAGGAGCAATGTTATTACTATGGTTTTTATGTTTCAATGTGTAGCGAGTGTGCATTAGTTTAAAGTGAAAAAGCCCCATGTGCACTTGAAATAATGATAGGTCCAGTGATGTGCTGAGACACCTTCTGTTGGGGTGCCATTCTGACCAATTGAGTAGCTATTGTTACTAAATTGTTACTAAAAAATAGACAGGTCACATAAAATACTGTGGCCAACCCTCTTGCTGTCTAGCTAGCTTTTGACCAACTTTCTTGCAAATTTTACAATAGTTGGGGGATGCCACACCCCCCATTCCCCCATCACCACATCCCTAAATAGGTCTTGGTTAATAACAGAAGCAAACCTGGTGCAAAAGAACAAGCATGACAAAAATGACATTTTACACACAGGAATGCAAACTATAAATGCATATATAATGTATACACTTGTAAACTTCCTTATCCCTGCTTTCAATTACTTCCATACTAATTCAATATCCTAGCAGTTTGAATTCCCACTCTGTAAATATACATTTTTTGTTAAATAGAGTTAAATAAAGAAGTATTTTATGAGAAAGTAGTGCTTGACTGCAGAAAAATGTTAAGATAGTTCACTGTTGGATTTTTGAGACCTGCAGTCCTGGGAGGCTCAGGGGACAGAGCCCCCTTGTTATATCTCTTGAAGTTTGTGAGGGGCTCATAACTTCCTTTAAATGTTAAGTTAGTGAAATTTTACTGGAATGTCTCGACTTTGCTTATGATTTGCAAACTCATTTCAATATTTGTTCACATTACAATATAATGTTAGCCTGGCACAGATTTGATGTTCAAGGAATAGCAAGGAGTAAATTGGAGTTGTTTTTGCTCAAGTCTAAAAGGTCTCCATTATTTTGTGTTGAGCTCCTCATGTTAAATATTTTGCCCTACACCCATGATTGAAGTCTTTATTCTGAGCACCTCAAGGGACCATTCCATAGCGTGTCAACTCAGAAAAAGATGCATTTCTGTTCTAGTTTGGAGTTTGTTATGATAAAATTAGATCAGTAGTAGTATTCATAATATTCCCGAGGATCACTTGGTATTTTACTGTAAAAAGATTGCATGCCCATTGTGGGGCCAGGTGGTAGAGAGACTGATGGCTGTAGTTTTGGAATAACAAGCAATTAGTTCATCTATTGCCTAAAAGTATACTCTTCTTATAAGTGGCTCATTTTAGGGACTAACGCTGCTGCTAGTTACGATATGGGCATTACAGTTTTGAATGTTATGCAGCTGGGTAATTGGTTATTTTTAACTTTACAACTGTAGCCTCAGGCAAAACAACAAAGAGCGAAAATCTGGCTCAGCATTATCTTTTTGCAAAGCGTTCAAGTGTTCCTCTCGTAGGAATGATTTTGCAAGATTATACAAAATCAGCCGCTCTGGAGATCTTGTGGGAACTTCTTAAGTTTATTCCCTCCAATCCATTGTATTGAATGGCAGATCATTCAGAAAAATGTTGCCAAATTTTGAGGTTTCCATATTGTTAAATTATTTGAAAGATTTTATATCTCAAACATTTTCAGGATTTAAAAAATTTGTTGAGACCTCCAATATTTACTAGAGTTTTCTTATTTTTGAAATTTTTAGGAACTGTTTTTGAAAATTTGCAGATTTTTTGAGCATTTGTTGTAGCTTTTGAAGATTTTAGAGATATTCAAGACTTACATATTCCAAGATTTTCGGATTTTTTAAAGATTTTTACAGATTTTTCATCTGCATGCACGAGATTCTTTTTCATTTATTTGTCCCTTGGTCTAACTGCGCACTAAAATACTTTGTATTTTGCATACCTTCAGGCTGAAGCTCAGGTTTATGCAGATTACGATCGTGGGTGGGTCCTGAATGTGCTAATCGAACGTTTGTGGTAAAATGCTTTGCCAAAATGGCTTATGACTCGTACATGGCAAATTTGGTTGCCCTGTAACCCACCCTGTACTGAATATATTTTAGTCGCAAATCTTTATGGCATCTAAACAGATACATGATATCCCAATTTCTGTCAATTTTCAGCTAACATTCTCAGCTTCTTTGAAGTATAATGGACAAATCAGTGATTGTGCCCTAGAGCATTTGTTTTAATCTTTACATCACAACTCAAGTATATCGATCGGTTCTTTGTAGGCATGATGTTATCGCATTGAAAGTACTGGATAGCCCTTTCCTATGTAGGAAATCGAACAAAAGATATTTTATCTTCAAATCAGCGTGCCATGATTTGGTTTGGAGACACGCAGGGCAAATAAAATCACAATAGAAAAGGATGTTGGTCTGCATATTTGTTTACGAAAGTGAATTTACTTTTGGTTTATGACCATACTGTGTGCTATCGACTAGGATCAAGTGAGCATTTGCTCAGACACAACGGCCGGATTCTTATACGTATTTCATTATCACACTGAGCAACACTATGTCGATGGTTAACATTCATTGCCATCACTCGGCAAAGCAACACACAAAACGACTACACGTTATTTGCAAGAATCTGGTTTATAAGCAACCTACAGGCACGCAGGAGCCGGGGGGAGCTGTATGATGTCATACAATAGGTAGCCTATCCTATCTACGATCAGATACACTTTGATTCTCAAAAAGGGGTGTGCGTATTTGTAAAAATTTTGAGGGGCTCATCCCCTAACCCCCAATGCCATGCCCAATAGGACCTTGTCACTCGTCCCTTGTCCCCTCACTAAAAAATAAGCTCGGGTGTCCCAGACCTAATACAATCAGGGCCGCCGAGAGAATTCTGAGGCCCCGGGGCTAAAGAGAAAGATGAGACCCCCTGCGAGTGAAGCGAGCAAAAAAATTTCAGAATCTGGAGATTAACTTTGGACAATTACTGCTGGTTTACTTTATGAGGTCCTCCGCACTTTGAAGCATTTGGTGTTATGAGGCCCCTTGGAGTTTGTGGCCCTGGATCAATTTGCCCCCTATCACTCTCTCGGCGGCCTTGAGTACTAGACAGCCTAAAATTTAGTAAACCTTTACAACTACAAGGAAGGAACTAAGGAACTTTAGACAAATTGGATATTAGAAGCCTTTACCTAATTCAACACAACTGAACCAAAACAATGTGAACATGACATCGGTTTAGATTTCAGCTCTTAATGACGTATTGCGTTCCTTTTACTACAATTAGTTCGCAACGTAACCTTTTTGTTTACATTTTCAATGCAATTTTGTTCATTAAGTTAAGAAGGTTTTGCATCTAGAAGGTGGCCAAAAATTCTGAAACGTTTTCTACTAGGCCGTAATCTAGGTTTCTTATATAAAAAGAACGTTTCACGCGAGTTTAATTTTCGCGTATTCTATTTTCGCGCTCATTTATTTTTCGCGCATACCATAGTGAGGGAAAACAACAGAGAAAACGTCATATGCAACTCTACATATATTTTTCACATTTGTATCCGTTGTATAATAAGTGTTAGTTTTAAATCACTAAATCTACAATCAACTCTCAAATAAGCTCGATAACTAATTTCTCAAACAATCAAACATAAACACGGCCTAAACAATCCCTAAAACCATCATATCAATCCCATCCTACAAAGCAACTAAACGATTCCAATTTTCTAGTTATTCAACCACCCCCTGTCAATTAATCGCTGTATAATTCTAAACCATCAAAAATGTGAATTAAATACCCTTCTTTCTGTATATCAATCTCTCCAAGCTTCTATCCTTCACTATCGTACGACTGAACCACTCTCATTCCCCTATGATCAAATTACTATCTATTGTTCTACCTAAATAAAATGTCAATCAAAATCACAAAATAACATAACGAAAATTGGGGCAGTCCTAGTCCCGACAATAAGATGCTATAAGGTTCTGATGATGCATAGACCGTTAGATGGACAATAATGCCCTGAAAAGTTGAAAACATCGTTTTACATACAGACCTCAAGTTTCAAATAATCAAACCAGAAGCTCTGATAAGCTTTTCTTTTTTCGTTCTATACTTTCAAAATTCGATAGAATTAGATTGACGGATCAATGTCTCCTTTTCAATATGAAGATCAATCATGAAACAAGTACATTCAGGATTCATACTGAACCTAGAAACCCTAGAAAATGTGCGATTTTTACAAAAAAAGATCAAAGAAAACCTGAAATAGTCAGGAAGTTGTCAGTGATTTTTATCCAAGTCAGGGAAAACAAGAGTTATTCCACATCAGTCGACCTGGGGGTCTAGACCCTTGCCACCGTCACTTGAGTTATCTAGTACCTTTTTTGTACCTTTTTTTGGAAATAAGTGCATAGAAAAATCGTTACCCTGTTGTTGAAGGCTATTTTAGATTCCAAAAAGCTTTTGAAAAGTTGTTAGTTCACTAGATATGCAGTATTAAAAATACTTTGTTTGCCGAAAAACATTATAATTTTCTTGAACAACTGCGCGGGTGACGTTTAAAGCTCCTTATAAAGACACAGACGAGAAGAGCCCCCTAGCTATCAATAGAGCCTCTAGCTATCGATTTACTTCTACACCACTGCCTGCCCTTCTTTGCAAAAGAACGAAAGTGCCCTTTTTGTAGTACCCTCTCTATTCAAAAAGGGCATTTTCCTAGCATGGAAAAGGCGTCATCCCGAAAATTTTCAAGAGGCCTAATCCCCGGACCCCCTTTGCCAGTCTCAACCGTGATGAGAAATGACAATAAGAATCATTGTTTTTCAAAGCAACGATATCATTAAACCTTCCTAGGGGTGGACTGCGTAAATTGTAGGCCGTGAATTCTTGAAAGCATGAATCCTAAGGCAGTGATGGTGAAAATAGTTGCAAATTTCTGATAAGTCCACAGTTTTAATGTCAGATATTTCATAAATACATTGTGAAGTTTTTCATATTCAAAATTTAACATTTTTCCCACTTGATACAACCGGCCCTTCGGGTATTTGCCCGAATGGCTGTACCGGCCAGTCGATCCCTGAGCCTCCTATAGTAGGAAACTTAACTTCTGAATCTGAAAAACAGTATTCGAAAGGCCGCATCTTCTTTAAAAGGTTTAGCGTGCCCATTTCCTGAATAATACCCCTACCTTCGAAAATTGCTAGTTGCGTGCCTGCACATAGCATTTGCATTAACGCTTGCTTGCTTGTTCGGAGAGTGGCTGTTTGATTTGTTGTCAGTAAATGTGAACTTGATCACTTTGCGTAGTGCTATAGCAATTATATGTCCATACATTACCTACAGTTTTCATCAAAATTATTCATTCCCATTTGGAGAATGCATTCCTTTTCAGGTTTTTCAGTTGTAAATTATATTGTGTTAGTACTTTTTATGCATCTTTAATCTACTTACTACTGTAGCCAAATTCGCATCAAAGCTAGCTAGAAGTAATTTGCACAGTAATCGATGAAGCAAAAAGCTACGATTTCATCCTGTTCGGAATTATTCATATCCAAACCATACATAATTCAATGAAAGTGTTCTTTTATTGTTCTACAAAAATTTCAAGAAGTCCCATTGGAATACCGTAAAAGCGCTATTCAGCTTCCCCTCTCTTATAAGCACCCCTCTCTATTGAGCTCACCTTTTCAAACAGAAATTTCAAATAAACCCCCTATCTATTAAGCCCCCGCTCATGGAAGTAAATGATTGAATAAAAAGAGCATTTTCGTTAGTTCTTATAAATTGAGTTGAAGCAAGGGGAAGTATAGATGTCTTAAAAAAAGGTCTTTTCTTGTTAATGTTTTGGTATTTTGACATTGTCACGGATTTTGGAAATCTATCGGAAAATCCGGATAAAGCTGGGTCTCCTCTATAAAATCTCAGGAATAACCGGTATGATTTAGTACGTAGAATTTTGGGGATCCGGATTATTCGGCGCATACTGTACGTGAAGTGGGGGGCCAGGGAGAATGTAATTCGAAAATTCCCTATGAAACCTGTAGTACTAGTTGATGATCCAGGTTTGTTATAAAATACATGTCGCATTGCCAATTCAAAAATCTGCTACGGGATTCTTCAAATATAGCGTACTAAATCAGTTGGCCACTTGAAGTACTTTATAGCCGGATTCTACTGTACTTGCTTCTACGCACTTCTTGGTTAAAACAGTCATTATTTCTTTAGCGGCATTAATGAACTATGCTGAAAACCACTGTTTGCGATCATGTGCCTATGTTACTGGCGAATATATCAATGTATATCACTATCAATTAGGAGAATTGCTCAATGGGTATTTTTGGTCATTTCTGATGAAATTGAGTGTAGATGTTTGCAACCGTAATTTTGTTTTCCTTATTTTTAGAATTCTTTAAGGAACTGATTGAGAATTCATATCAGAACCTTGATACATTGTATTCAAGAACGTACCTTGATAGATACACCAACCACAAGGAAATTTTTAGAGATTTGTTTACAAAGCTTGGTGGCTACATGTCAGGGAAAGAAGATATCGATCTTAAGCAGACAGTTGAAAGCTGGTTTTCATTGCTTTATCAGAAAGTGTACATGATTGCACACCCAAGCAACAGTTTTGATGCTACATATCAGCATTGTATCCTAGAAACGGCAGATACGTTGATGCCATTTGGAGATCTCCCTCGCAAGATCAGTGTGCAAATTAGGAAGTCATTCCTGGCCTCAAAAGTTCTACAGGACGCCCTTGTTGTTGGAAAACAGGCTATCGAGGACTTGTTGAAAATGAAAGCAAACGAGAACTGTTCTCGAGCGTTTACTAAAATGACCCATTGTAGCATATGCTCTGGTATTAAACAGAATGTTAAGCCATGTTACAAGTACTGCATGAATGTGATAAAGGGCTGCTCTGCGTATCCAGCTGTTGTCAACCCATCATGGAATGCATATGTTACCGCCCTCCAAAAGTTAGCCATTAAAGTCAGTAACCCGTTTAGTATGGAAGCAGTCATTGATCCTCTTGGCGTTAAAATCTCTGATGGCATTATGAAATTCCAGCGTAACACGCCAAAGATATCTGCCCATGTAAGTTAAATTTTGACGTAATCATTTGATCATTTGCTCCTCCCAGGTGCATAGTAAACGTCCCCCCTCGTTTGTTAATTTTTCGATTTTTTTCCAGTCCCCGGACCTTATTAGGACGCCCAGTTTATTGATTTGAAAGAAAATGAAATTTCTAATGAACTCCCCATTTTATATTCTTTCTTTGTTTGTACTATTCACACGCTCTTTTCAAGGCAAAATAGCTTGCTTCTATATATAGTTTTGTGCTTTATAACAACCTGTTTTGCCGTTTCTCAGTTTCCGGCCCCTCTCATTTATTACATTTCGGAGTTTTTCCGGCCCCCTCGCTTATTTGGCACTTCAGAGTACATTATTTCTTCATGTAAAAGCACTTTATTTAAAGTGACTTTGAACACAAGCTTTTAAGCCTCCTTAGCTGTGCATAAGGAAGTAATAATGACTACTTAATCAGGCTAGCTATGAGGCCATTTCTCCAGTATATGGCAGCCATAGTGTGATATTACATTCAATGGGCACTATAGCCGGGAGCTATAACTCTCACCTTTTTGTGACACATAGTTTTACTTTTGGGAAACAACAATCACGCTTACCTGGGACAAGGGGTGGCTCTCAACTAGAAAAGAAACCCAGTTACTCTTGGAGCTAAGTTAGATTATTACATGTATTAGCTAGAATAACCGCTTTTTTAGAAACTGAAGTGTAGAAGGCGAAGTAATATAGAGAACTTTTACCAGGACAGACAAATCCCTAAGAAACATTTGAAGCACCAGCAATATAGATGGGCAGCCTACTCCCAGATTGACACCGTACTTTTTGATGTATTAAATGCCTACCTTGCCATCTTTCTGCTTTTGCCTTATTGTTTAGAAGTCGTCTATAGCAAGTTCTGAAAAAAGACAATATTGCTTTGTTATATGCAGAGCACTCAATGCTCGGTAAATGTTAAGAAGCTTTTGAAGATAGAAGCAGTGACTTGTAAGAACGCTAGGAAAATATGAGACTTGCTGATCGGTGCTGTAAAGAACATCGGAGCTTGGTTTTTTCCGAGAATATGAACTACCTTTATTATTTAGGCTAATGTCTCTGAAGAGTTTGGCTTGTTTCTGTATGTATAGTTGTGTTTTATTATGCCTTTCTGCATAGTATTTTCTTGTTTTGTTCCAAAAAGGTTGTGAGCAAATGTGGCCAACCGCCACAAACGAAGCCAGTAAAGAGGAGAAGTCTAGCAGATGATTTGAGCTATCCATACAAATTTGATTCTACAAGCAATGTGCGACCCAATACAGCTTATGGAACAAATCTTCACTCGTAAGTTGTTTGTATGTATTGTAGATTATAATCTTTGTATCCTCATTGAAACAGTTGTAGTGCACTTGTGTGTTCTTCATCCTCAGACTAGTTAGGATCGAATGAAGCGACCCCCAATTGTTTGCCGTGCGTTCCTATCACTTTCCTGTAGAGGCCCCCCCTGGTAATCATCCCACAGGGCAATGAAGATACTGAGGGGAAATTTCCAAATCAATTTTTTTGTGGAGGTCATAGACGACATGACAGGAAAGAATAAGCCATTTTTATCTTCTTGAATTACTGTAATATTTTCAGAGAGGAAAGAAACATTCAGGAGAAAAACGACATAAACTTGACAGGGAATATGTTTAAAGTCTATCGGGGGGAGGGGGTAAATTTTCATGGCTGGTCATCATTTTACCTCGATGGGGTAGAGTATGAGAGTGTTGTTGAAGGAGAATAATTTGAGAATGGCCCTCAAGCTTTGCGTACAGATTTGACGTGCTGCAAATGCTTAGAATCTGACTACTTTAAGCTCTCTTAGACAGCTACAGTGTTCTATTAGAGCAGCGGTTCTTAACCTTTTTGGAAGTACTGAACCCTACAGGCTCCATACATGCATTGATTGAACCCTGCGTAATTGGAAAAATTGATTGTGTTGTTTTTTCTTCAAATTCAAAGCATGTGCTGTACCAGGCATCATTTGCCAAGCCCGTAGACAGCTGAACTGGATATTGG
>WIPJ01000900.1:128592-145687 GCA_018155075.1 Cassiopea andromeda
TATTGGGGGGGGGGGGTAGGGCACAGATTAAGAAGTCCAGTAAAAAGCTGGAAGCTCTTGTATGTTACATACTTCAGGTCAAAAAGCATGTACCTAAATAGTACTTTTTATAAGTCTTCTATGAAAAAAATGGGGTTACGCCCCCAGAAAAATTTTTCGATGTTACATCCTCTAGAACGTCGGAAAACGCCCTTTTACAGAATAGATGTTTGTTTTCATCATTGATTTTCATGCTGAGCAGCAACTGATCCCTCAACCCAGCTTCATCGAATTTTGAACAATTATAACAAAGAAATGGCAATGATTTTGTTTCATCTCATGCGAATACACTAAAGAAAAGACATAGTCAGCACCACATATGCTGTATTGCCTACATGGAATGTACTCGGGGGAGGGGAGTAAAAGCTCCCTATCACGCAAAGAGGTCTTTATCTACACGTCGTCTTTGCAGTGAACAGGCGAATCCAAGAATTGAAGTACTAGCGTCTTACACTGAGACCAAGTTGGAAACTGAAATTCCTACAGTACTTGTGCCAAGATTGAACAAGGTTAAACTTGTCACATAACAAAATCAGGATCTCTACACCTCCTTTACCCGTGATTTGATGCTTTTAGCTTATAGATTTGGTGGAAAACAATGGAGAAATGATTTTAAAATGCAGTTTAGAGCACTTTTTTATACTGCCTCGATGAATTATTTGGGGCAATGCCCCATGCCCCTTCAGTGTTCACCGTGAAAAATCATTGCTTTGAATGAACAAAGTCAATAAAAGCATGAATTTCACATATGCCCCTGGAACTGACTCACCGAACCCCTAGGGTTCGATCGAACCCTGGTTAAGAACCACTGCCTTAAGATAAAAGTAAGTTTGAATGGTGAAATGCTGAAACAAGTAAATCAGTTCAAATGTATTTGAAGCATCATGACATCTGATTCAAAGAGTACAGTAGACATGAAGCGCAGAATTGCAGTTGCCAAAAATGCATTCACAGAAATGAAAGCTATATTGACAAACCTCAAGATGCCATTTCAGACGAGATACCGAAGCTTGAAATGCTACATTGCGCCAATATTGCTGAATGGAAGTGAAAATTGGACCTTCCACAAAACAGACATCAGGAAAATCAAAGTGGCTGAAATTTGGTTTCTGGGGAGAATGGAAAAAGTGAAATGAACAGAAATGATCACATATGAAGAAGTTCTAAATCGGGATTTATACGGTCAGGGAAAGTCAGGGAGAAAGGGTACTTTTTGGTTAGGTCAAGAAAAGTCAGGGAATTTCAGGGAAGCTTGCAATTTTCGGGAAAAGCATTTTCATACTGTAGGTGGGGGAAAATCTTCTATTTTTATCATCACGGAAGTACTTAACTTTTTCTTCAGTGTAGATTCAAATTTTTCTTCTTCTGTGTATCATCTGTAGCGTTGTTAATTGATCTATATAAGGGAAATGCTGATTAGTTTTAGTATCTACAGCCCTTAGTCAAGAATATTGTTAACACCATGCTAAAACAGCAGCTGTCAGCTAGGGGAGAATTTCCTGAGGGGTGTGGGAGTGAGGCATCCTCCAATGATAAAGAATGAGTAATTTGCCAGGCAATTTTTTTGGCTGCTGGTATATTGGTCGGACATTTCAAAGCGCTTGGAACGTAGATACAACTCCCTTGACGCATCATTCTCCTCTGGGCTCACAGAAATTAGTGTCTGCTTGAAATGTTTTTTACATTTGTACATCAAAACTGTGCATGTGTATTTGCTGCCCAAGTGTGTACTTGCAAATGGGTTATAAATAGGGCATATCTACTTACCGAGTCTCTCAAGATTATTGTAAGGTAGCATTTGGATTTTGTGCTTTAAGATAACCCTAAGATTTATTAATATGGGATAAAATTTGTACCTATAGACAAAGTGTTTGCTATTAGTCTCTGTCATGCATATCAAATATGTCCAATTTTGGACCACACTCATTTTTAAACCAAAATGCACCTGTCAATATGTTTTATTTTAGACCTTGGTCATAACAATTTTTAGGTATGACACACAATTCAAAATTGATAGGCAGCGCCCTTTTGTTGGGAAAATACGTATCTCACCCCCCGCAATAAAAGCACCCTAGTTTAATCCCTGCTGTCATCAGTCAAGGATCGAGCCTTGACCCCTCAGTTCAGGGGAATAGACTGTTTTTTCCAGAAAAGGTCAGGGAAAAATTGTAGGCTGTCAGAGAAAAAAGTCAGGGAAAATTATTGGTTTTTAGCCAGAAGTCAGGGGAATTTTTTCAGAAGGTCCATTAAAACACTGTAAATAAGACAATTCAAAAAGCAACACAATGTCAGACATTTCGAAAAGACAAATTGCTTTTTTGGAGCATGTAATGAGGAAAGCTTAACTAGAATACCTTGCATTTACCGGTAAAATTGTTGGAAAGAGAGCATGAAGAAGAAGGAGAACGCATTTTGCAGACCAACTTGGAAAGTTGACGAACTGTGAAAACAAAATAAAACTTTTTAGAAAAGCAGCAAAAAGAGAACTTGCTGCCGACGTCTTTGACACGGCGCTCGATAATATTTGAGTTGCAATATTTCCACCGTCTAAGGCTAACGATCAAACAAAAAATATTGCCAAATGTGGCAAAGATACTATTTTATTCAGTTGAGTTTACTGTCTCATACATATTTAATTCCGTGAGTCAATTTAGCTCATGAATCCTTTTCTTTGTTTAGATTAATATTACAGCTCAAGACGATTCTGTCGGAAGTAAAGGACCACTGGATTTCATTGCCACGTATTGTGTGTGCTAGTGGTATGGCCGCTCCGGAAGGAAGCTCTGGCGAATGCTGGAATGGTGAAAATGTCAATGGGTATGAAGTTCTTTATTAATTAGATCATTCTGAGCTGCAACAGCGTGCTTTCAGTAGAAGATATTTTACCTCGAAATCTCTTATCTTTTGTTCTTTTTGATTTGGCTCGTTATATGGAGCCTCTCCATGCAAAGTTGAAGCAGCCAAGTATCAGCTTTATCAGATGCTCTATCCAGATAGAATAAGTAGAATAAGTATGTTGTGAGTTTGCATTAGCAAATAGCAAGTGCAGCGTTCATGCTTTCTGACAAATCAGAGAGAAAAGTGTCAAATTTTCGGTAGGCCAGGGAGAGTCAGGACATTTTCTATAAAGCTAGAAGGTTATGAAAAGTCGGGAAATTTGAACACATTCTACGACAAGTCTTCATCGGCTCTGTATGTCCAAACGTATCAATGTAGTCCATCTAAAGTGATGTTTTAAGACCTTATCGAATTTGAATCTTGCACTATCCCTAATCATTCTTTTATTCAGAGATTTTGAACTATTATGTTTTGCTACACTCTTTTCTTTTTATAAGAATACCTAATTTTTTTCTGAGCCTCAATATTCTTAAAAAGTTTCGGTTTTGAGCCTCAGATTATTCTTAAATTATTCTTAAATTTTTCTTGCTCAACACAAGGTGTAAATTCGCCTTAAGATCAAAGAAACATTAAATCATTTTTGATGTGTTGATTCATCATAAATTCCAACGAGAACAAACAGAACAAGTCAAAATACGGTTTTAGTCCAAAAGCATTATTTCAACTCCATCAATATCATCAATGCCAATGTAGTCCTTGCTATCATCTGAAGACGTAACTCTTTATTGGAATACTCCATTTGTCCCATGAACCATCCATTCTCGTATAAAGCTTTGATTCGATTAACAAAATATTTTAGTTTTGATGAAGGTTGAGCCTGGCAATATTCTTAAATTATTCTTAAGTTTTAGCAATTTTAAGCCTCAATATTCTTATAGACTTTATTCTTATAAAAGAAAAAGAGTGTATACCTCATCGAGTTACATTTTGCACATAAATAGAAGCAGATATTAGGGGGTCACATGCCAGAATATTACGTAGCTAGCAGAGAAAGGGGTATCAGCTCGATTGTGACAGGCCATTGCATAGGGGGTAGGGGTTCAGATTGGCAACTTTCCGTTCCGTACTTTTTGAATGACCCCATTCCGTTTTTCTTTGCCTCCATTCGAAGGCATGAACTGTTGCTTTTCTTAACTTCAGAGTTTACTTTTTAGTTACTCAAAACCTGTTGTTAGAGACGGCATCGAGGACATGTTCAAAAACCCAGAGGTTGCCTTAAACAAAAACCAGCCACATCTTACTGTACTACGTCAAATTATTAAGCTCAAAGAGATCACACAGCGCATTGAAATGGCTGTGAATGGGTATGATTCCATTCATATAGACATACAAGGAACTAGCGGAGACGGGTCAGGATCGGGAATAAATAGTGGCTCGGGAATTAATAGTGGTAGTGGAGAGCTTACAACGACTCAACCCAGGACCAAGCGCCCAACAACTGACATCAACAATTATGTTGAGGTACGAACAACACAACGCCCAACTTTCGAAACATCAACGATGGGAAACAAGATACCAGGAGCTGATAATACAAACGTGAATAACTATGACCAAAACGGTAGTGCTAATGATCCCCAAGGTACAAATGATGTACGAGTTCCAATAGTAGATAGGTCAAGAGGGGGCAATAGTGCGTGCAGTTTAACTGGGAGTTGCGTATCATGTGTATTTTTGCTTACGATTTTCTTGTCGTTGTTCCTTCCTAAGTAAGAGTATTTAGATTGTTATGGTATTGGCAACCTCAAGAGAACATTATTAAGGGGCCTTCGTGTAGTTTATATAGATAATACTCATAACTGATAAATCTTTTAAATAGGCGCCGTTGTATGTTACTAAATTGAAGACGTTGATACGTATTTTCACTCTCAGTGTGACCAGAAAATGAAATTAGTATGTCCTATTTCTTAGATATAACAGGGTGGCAGTACAGTACCCATAAGGTTTCACTATGGCTGTTTTAAGACCCTAGTTAGCTGTTGGTGATTCTTTTTGCGTGATATTTATCCCAAGTACAGATGCCATTTGAGGTCAATATGGCGGCCAGAGGAGGCGGATGAGATAGAGGAAAATAGAATTCTGGAAATAGAGAATGAAAGTTCTGATTGTCATGGTGTCAGCTATTAGGATTAGTAATGATTTTCTTTATTCACAGTATTTTTAAATAGAATTGAAAAGAGGAGTATCATCCTTATGGTCATACAATCCACCAGCAAAGGGAGCACAGTAAATATGGCTAATTGCATACATAAAATATGTGAAGAACAGAATCGCCGCTTTACTTCCATTGGTACATTGCCTGAATGTAGCCCAGTTGACAAAATTTCTTCTACGTAACACCATTGATGCTAATGGCTATATTGCTTGGTGTTTGCACTGTTGTAGTTTGTAAGAGTTGTGTCTGTTGGTTGACCCTTAATGGGTCATATTTTTACATTGTGCAGAAATTTGAAGGTGTTCAGTAAGGCTCGAGCTGGTTAGCTAAGTAGGACTGGCGCAGTGGGTCTCTTAAAACGATGTTTCTTGTGTGCAATAGTTCTCACAATCATGCTATCAGCACGTATTACTGGCATACCTGCTCCAAGAGCTGATCCGTTTTTGCCCCCTATTCGACATTCTATGTAAACATTCATTGATTAATTAGTCACAGCTGGAAGTCTTATCTTGATTGTAAAGGGTCGTGCGTTGTTACATTTATTAGAAATAGTGCATAAGACGTTTTATGTTAATTTTTGTACAACTTGCTTAGTATGTATGCTTTTAGTTTAGAAACATATTGAGGTTTGAAGGCGTTCGACTTTTATCGTTGGTAGTATCATTTGTTAATGAATTTTATAGAAAACAGTCATTTTATGTACCATCTCGAGTGGCTCTTGCAATCAACTAAAACCTGGATTTCATATATCGTAATTCATCGGCGATCATCGCCGATGCGGTTTCCCGACGATCAGGGATTGTCCCCGATTGTTTATGACATATGAAAACCGCACTATCGGCAACCACCGGAGATCATCCCCAATCATTGGGAAAGTCAAACATGTGGTTCCCGACGAACAATAGAATGGAGAACAATCGATTGCAAGATTTGTTATTGGTGATCAGGCTTCTTGTCACGTTGGGAGAGAAATTGTAGTGCACGAACCAAGTGGATTATGCTCTCTAACTTGAGAGTACAAGAATCTAACGAAGGGAACATAAATAACACTCATATTATGGAAACTTCTACGAGAGTGAATAAAAGCTGGCTTGCAATTTCACTTCACGCACCTAAAATGGCTTCTCAAAGGAACGCACTACACATGTAAGGAACCTACCCATTACACTCTTGGACGTTTGGCATTTTGTTTATCGGGGATGGTCGCCGATCATCACAAAAGTTCTATATCGGCAATGATCGGCGATGAATTACGATATATAACTACCAGGGGTTACAAAGCACATAGATTTTTGTTTGGCTTTCTTTCCAGTAGATTGCCAGTAATGATTTGTAAGGTTTCATCAATGGTGGTAGATCTGTGACTAAGCCGCGTTTAAGCAGATGTGTGTTAGGCGTCATTCGCGGGATTTCACAAAATTCGCCTGAAAACAATTATTAGACCAATCTCTGCTCCTTGCTTTTTAGCTAGTATGTTGCAATATTGTTTTATATAGAGCTCGGGTTTCACATACCCAAATAATGAAGGTCACTAGAGAAGTATAAAATCGTATGGCCATCAGATTACGTGTTTCACATTGTAGGCCTGATATGAAGTTGGATTTTTGATGAACTGTGGTTGCAAATGAAGAGTATTACTTCACTTCAGCCTCTAGTACATTTTGCAAACTGAAGAGCAACCCGCCGTAACGAATGAAATGAATGTGGTAAAGGTACTAGCCTCTATGTGCTCACCACCACTTAAAGAGGGCATGGCCAACCAACGTTGTACCTCCCTTTTTTGTCTGTTGATACAGGAGTAAAATGCCTACCTGCTCTTCCTCTTAATTGTCATTGTTGGCAGCTCGCACTTAATTTGGTGTTAGAGAATAAGTAGGCCTTCAAGCCTCAGTTTCAACAGTATTTTTCTTGTATGTTGGTACCACAGGTAAAGTGTATACTTACCTTTAGATATAAGTGTTTTTATCATGGTATCAAATCGTTAGACTAGGTTTTTTATTAGCAGAAAGGTAGGAAATAGAAGAGATCTGGACCATTACTATTATCAGCTATATGTATTTTACTCAGATATTAACTGACAACTGTCCTATAGTTCATCTGTTGCAAGACATATTCTTACGTAATTGCCTTCCAGTCCACCAGCCTCAACTGCCCTCGTCAGACATCAAAAATGCACCCAAAATTTGAATGAAAATTCATCGATCAAGTTCAAGTTGGTGCCTTTGGGGGAAAGGGGCTTTTTGGGGGAAGGGGCTTTTGGCTGGAAGTATGAAAATGCAAGTAAGACATGAGGCACGGTATTTATTTTGATGCGCTTTTAACTATCCTGGTTTTACCTTTCACTGTTCTGATTTAACTGTGTAAGGGACTTTGCAGGTTAGCTGGGCGCTAAAGGCCAGATATTTTGTAGTTCATTTATTGGTGTGATCCACGCATTGTCTTTGAAGATATTGAAAACTGATAGAAGCCCATTTTTGTGAAAGGTTATCAATCTGTCAATACAGTCATACAATTCATTGCAATTTTTGGCAAGGTAGGTGCTTTATCGCCAAGATCATGTCCCCCTTGCCATTGTTATAGCGTTGCTCCAGCGTCCCTGAGCATTTCTCCAGATTGATAAATGTTTACTATCAAAAAGGGTGGCTTTTGTTTGATGTTGTCAATAGCCCAGCATAATTATGAAGGCCAAAAATATTTGAATGTAGCCCTGCCTATTTCAGATTTTCCAGAACACATATTCTTACGTATACCAAAACTATTAGATCCATCACTATCCATCATCTTCAGAACTTTATGGAGCTAAGGGAACAATGGAGAGCAGTACCTGCTATGAAATATGATACACCGAATATGGAAACACTATTCATTTCCATTAATTTCATTTCTAAACATTTAGATACGATGGCATCTGATATTAACTACAAAACAAATACAAAATCTGATATTAATCTACAGCACTTTGATATAAATTTTAAGTTTCCTAACCAAAGAAAATGCTGCTAAAATATATGCGAAAACATACAGTTAAAATGAACTCACAAATTTTTTACTGCAAGCATGGTTTTAAAATTATTTGAATTTCTCAAAATGCCAGATGTTTCACTATTTAGGAAGTCCCAGGTTATTTTTTCCTCTGCAAGACAAACGGTTTTTCCCATCCATTGATGTTGATCGTGCAGGCCTAAAACTCAAGCTAGGGCTTCATGTAGTCTTATTTGTTAGTAAAACAGATAATGTCTTAAACTGTTCTGAAAGACAAGACAGTGCATCAGCATTTGATGCATTATATGCCAGGCTCGCGGATCTTTTATTGATCATGTCAGAAATACTAGGCAATTCAAATTGCTCTAGCAAGGAGCAAACAGATATATCATATGCGATATAATAATACGGATAGCTTTCTTTCACAATTCATCTAGGGTTTGTTGGTTAGTGACCCCACGTGAATCCTAGAAAGAGCAACAATACCCAAAACGAGCTTCAGCTAGTCCCAAATATAGAATCTACAGTACATTAGTTGGGGGCACTTTATTATCATAATTTGTCATTCCAATAGCTGTAGAGACTACAGACGAACGACAAAGATTGATGTGGTCTTCCTGTTTCAGAAGCTCCTGAATGTTATTTTCCTGCAGTTCCTAAGTAGTGCCTGTTGTCGTTGCAGTTGCATCATTTGAAGTTAGCTTATGTCATACAGCCAGCCATTTTAACGGATTTTAGCAATAATGGACTTCGCTATATTATAAATTTTTCTGGAAACGTGCTCTTAATATCATTAACATACATGGTTATTTTGAATTCATTCCGTGGAAGTCTGGTGTCTTTAATAAACAAAAACGTCTCAGGTATGACTACTGAAGTACACCACCCTTGATACACCTCCAGAGAAAGAACACTTACTTTTAAGAATTGTTGCATATCGTTTATGCAAGATTGCAACAATTCAACTCCATATTTCGTTTCCTATGATCGTTAAGCTTTTTCTCTAGAATATTGTGGTCAGCAGTACCAAGTACTTTTTTCAAGTCAATAAACCCATGCTTACATATTTTTATCATCCAGATTCAGGTTCTACTGCGTTCCTGGAGCCACATTCCACCAGGAAAAGGGAACGCGTAACCTTGTAGAGGTGCAGCAGCTTGTCCAAACTAGAAAACTGCCTGAGATTTTTGTGGAATATCTTGTAACCGAAAGGGGGCAAAAGTTTTCTAGAAGGTACTAATCAGCGTTTCCCGTCCCACCAATACGCACTGGGCCAGCGCGGTGGGAAATTTGCCTATCACCCCCTGTAGGACTTCATTCCACCAAAATATATCGGCCGTTCCTGTTGAGTTATCGGATTTAAGCCAAGACTCAACCGCATCACATGGAATCAATCCAAGGGGTTAGTGTGATGTACCGCAAGACAGCGACTGCCCCAAACCAGAAACAAGCAATAGGAAATTTTCTCAAAAAATAACAAAACTCCAGATGGCAACCTATATGTACCCACCTTGTCTAACGATATTAAGCTTGCCAACCTGGAAGAAGAATTGAAAAACGTCAACTGGGATATTATTGGAATCAGCGAAATGAGAAGACCAAATTCAATTCTTGAACTTGCTAATGGCAATGTACTTTACTGTAGTGGAAACGACAAAAAGGAAAGAGGAGTTCGCTTTCTTGTCAAAAAACATCTACAAGGAAACACGAAATTTCAGAGCTTTTTCAGAGCGCTTAGCTGTAATTACCATCCAAATTTCGAAGAGATACTTGATGAAAATCATTCAAGTATATGCACCAACCTCTCTATCATCCCAAGAAGACCTTGATGAATTTTATGACGATCTTAACACCGAACTTGACAGACCAGACAATGCATCCCACTTCACCACCATCATGGGGGACTTTAATGCCAAAGTTGGCAGAGGAGCTGAAGACTGCATGGGCAACTTTGGATATGGAGACAGAAATGACAGAGGCGAGGATTTAGTCAATTTTGCTGTGTCACGAGGTTACAAAATCATGAACACATGTTTCAAAGAGAAGGTCAGTCGACGATGGACTTGGAGGAGCCCGAATTTTGAAACATTCAATGAAATTGACTATATCCTGTGTAATAACCCACAGAATATCACCAACATTGATACAATCACTTGAGTGAACACAGGAAGTGATCACCGAATGCTAAGATGTCAAATTAAGATCAACACAAAAATGGAAAGGCATAAGCTGTTCCACTCTAAACCCACACCAATTAGAGTGAAAAAAGATCTAATACAAGAGTGTAAAATATCAGACCTAATACAAGAGTTCGTACCTCGGGGATTAGACAACCCTGCCTTGCATAGTCTCAGGTCACCTTTGGACAAGGTGTAGCACCTGCTTAGTCCCCCTTGCCAGGGTAACGGTGAAGCCTTTGGGCAGCAGCAAAGGTGGATGGTAAGGCTAGCAGATGACCCCCTAGCGGGGCAATGGTAGGCGATACCAGGTCCTAGTCAGCTGGACCATGCCCAAGTTAGCTGGGTCTGCGGTGAAGGCAACGGGCAACCACTTCACAATTAAGCCCTAGTATTAATCATGGAAAAGTTACAAAGAATAGTTGATCACAACAGCGTGAACGGGATTGTCAGGGAAAGAACCCACAATGTCGCGCTCGGCAGGGGAAGCAGTGGGGCTTCCCAGGTCGTTATCAAGCAAAAGCCCTATCAAGAACAAAAAATCCAGAAAGCAAAGAAAATGAAGATTGGCACTTGGAATGTAAGGACAATGAATAGACCAGAAAAGCTACCTAACATCCAAAAGGAAATGGACTCTTTAAATCTTGATATCCTAGGGCTGTGTGAGGTAAGATGGAAAGATTGTGGAGATTTCGAAGATGAAAACGTAAGGATTATTTACTCAGGTGGTGAAAGAGCGGAAAGAGGAGTAGCAATTGCCCTAAGAGGCAATGCCAAAAAGGCAGTAGAAGAAGTAGAATGCATATCCGACCGCATTATGTGGATTAAACTGAAAGGAGAAAAGTTGGATACACTGATCATCCAAGTGTATATGCCTACAAGTGACCACCCAGATGATGAAGTAGAAGAAATGTATGATGCAATAGAAGAAATAATAAATACTCATGGAAGAAGAGGCAACCTTATCATAATGGGTGACTGGAACAGTGTAATAGGCGAGGGAAGAGATGGAATTGAAGTGGGAAAATATGGATTAGGGAGACGAAATGAAAGAGGAAGCAAACTAGTTGAATTCTGTAGAAGGCAAAAGTTAGTAGTTACCAACACATGGCTTCAAAACCACAGGAGGAGGAGGCACACTTGGAAAGCACCAGGAGATCGTGGGAGGTATCAAATTGATTTCATACTCATCAGGCAAAGGTATAGGAATGCTGTTAAGAATTCAAAAGTGTATCCAGGGGCAGATGTTGATTCTGACCACAATCTTGTAGCAATGGAGTTAGCAATTAGATTAAAATTTCTAAAGAAACACAAAGGAAAGAAAAAAAATGGAACACAGAAAAATTGAAAGGAGAACAAAAATCAGCATATGCATAGGGTGGGCGCAAGTGCGCAGCGGTTGTTTAGAAATTTTGATTACAACGGGGAAAACTGACAGAAACTACCTCGACAAACTTTCCTTTATCTAGGCCTTAGTTAACTTCAAAATTGATGAATAATGCATAAAAATGTCCATCAAGGGTTTGAAAACATATTTTACATAGATTTGGAATAATTACCTTCGGTTTGTGAGCTTTCCGAGCACTTAAAAATGGGTCAGTTTTGAAGTCGCGCAGGGCTGCGGACGCCTTGTGGCACCATGATTTGCAATTTATGTGGCTTCTTTAAGTTTAATTATGCGTGGAGCCTCAGCCTGAATATGGTTAAAAATGGCATAGTTGTCAAGAAGAGGCTTCAAGCTTTCACATGCTACCTGCTTTTTGCCGATCAGTTACTGGCGACCTTGTGAAATTTCTGTCAGAAAGATTAAATTGGCTTTTTTTCGAAGACCGAGTGAACTTTTCAGGATAAAGCAAGTAAGCTGTTTAAATACATTTATCATACTAAGAGACTGTGGTATTTGTTTTAATTTTTGGACTAATGCTCCTCCCATAAATCGATTTTAGCTACCCTAGGTTTGCGATTTCAATTTGATTTCGTAGAGCGATTAATTTGAAAGTCCATGGTCAATTTGAGGTTGTGTGATATGTTGTTAGCTATTTGCTATTCCAGATGTCAAATCCAATCCATTAGAGTTACTTATTCATTCTAACTACACACATTGAAAAACCGGTCTGTAGCTGACACTGAAATTTTTTCAAATTCTAGCTGCACTGATGAGCCCTGATATTGGGTGAAACTGGATAAAAAATTATATTTAATTTGCTTTACAACAGTGTTTTCATTGTGGTTTTTCCTGTCAATTAAGAACAGGTTGTTTTTCTTTGAGATGGCAACAACAACCCAGGGTCAAGATTTTCTTAATATTTATTGTTTCCATGGTAACTGACTCTATTTTTAGAAATTTAATTCATTCTATGTAGACAATTTGGCATTGTGTATGGGTACTTATACTAAAACAACAAAAATCATCTTCAAAAACAAGCGATTTTGCTAGTTGCTATGGAAATTTTGTAACCATGGAAACAAATTCTATTTTTAGCAACATTTTTGAAAATTTCAGTTATTGTTCTATTTGATTGTGAATTTTGGTACTTGTATCTAGAAGAGTTGAAGAGTTACAAGGAGATCATTCCAAATGCCTATACCCTTGAAATGGCAGCTGGTGCCAGACACTGCCAAGTTTTATACTGGAATAATTCTTCTTTCTATTCTAACAACACTCCAAAAAATTAAATCTTCAAAAATCCATAACTCTGCTTCTCGGTAACATATTTTGTCAGAAAAAATTGCTAAATTATACTAAAATCAAGCTCTTCAACCTGAGCCTAATTTTGAACTCATAGCTGATTATTGAAAATTTGCCTGTCCACCCTAATATGCAGTAAAGGTCAATGAACATATCCATAATAATAGAAACATAAATGAGGATGAATTAACAAGCAATGAAAGATGGATTAGATTAAGCAAAGGAATAAAGATTAGTGCACAGGAAAGTATTGGATATCAAAAACAGCAGCCTAAGAAACCATGGGTCACAACAAATATGATTGAGAAAATGAATGAGAGGAAAAAATGGAAACATTCAAATACAGAAACAGGACGCAGGAATTACAGAAGGCTGAACAATGAGCTACGGAGGGAAACAGACAAGGCAAAGGAAATTCAACTTGATGAAGACCTCAAAGAAGTAGAAGAACTAGAAAAAAGAGGAAGACAAGACTTAATGCATAAGAAAGTAAAAGAAATAGAGCAAGAAAAGGAGGATTGAGAAACATTAATATTGAAGGAAAAAATGGAGAAAAATTTAAAAATCCTGAAGATGGATGGAACATATAGAAGAGCTATATGATAAAGAAAATAAACCTTATGATTTAGAAATAGAAGAAGAGGAGGAAGTTGAAGGTGATGAGCTAGGCCCTGAGTTATTAGACAGTGAAATTGAAACAGCTTTAAAGGAATTAAAGAATGGTAAAGCTCCTGGACCAGATGATATACCAGCAGAATTTCTAAAAAGTTTAGTTGGGGAGGCCAAAGAAGAACTAAAACTAATATGCCACATTATTTATAGATATGGAGACTGGCCAGAAGATCACACTAAAATCTCAATGATTGCCTTCCCAAAGAAACCAAATACTATAAAGTGCTCGGAGCATAGAACAATAAGCTTAATTTGCCATGCTTCGAAGATTGTGCTTAGAATACTATCAAAAAGACTAAAAAGAAAAGCTGATGATTATATTGAAAAGGATCAATTTGGGTTTAGATCAGGATGTGGAACACGAGAGGCAATTGGCTGTATGAGGATGATGCAAGAAAGAGTTCTAGATGTGGATGAGGAAATGTTTGTTTGCTTCATAGACTTTGAGAAAGCTTTTGATAGAGTTCAGTGGCCCAAACTGCTAGAGATTCTAAAAGACATATCTGTTGATTGGAGGGATAGAAGACTGATCAAGAACTTGTATCTAAAACAAACGGTAACAATTAACATAGTAGGTGAAGATTCAGAGCCTGGAATTGCTGGTAGAGGAGTCAGACAGGGTTGTTCTCTATCACCAGTATTATTCAACATTTATGCAGAAGCAATGATGAAAGAGTCATTGGAATATCTTGAAGAGGGCATTAAGGTAGGAGGTTAAGTAATAAAAACTATAAGTTTTGCTGATGACAAAGCAGTTGTATGCAGCACAAAAGAAGGCTTGCAGAGGATGATCAATGAGATAGACAGGGCAACAGAGAGGTATGGCATGAAAATAAATATATCAAAGACAAAGGTAATGAGAATTGCAAGAAGACAAGGGCCTCCAATAAACATAGTGATTGGAAATAAACCTGTTGGGGAAGTCAGTCAGTTCAAATATTTAGGACGTATTATAACACAAGAGGGAAACTGCAGTATGGAGATAAAGAGTAGAATAGCCCAAGGCAAGGTAGCTTTTGAGAGGGAGAGAAGAACATTGATTGGAAAACTAAGAATGTAACTCAAGAAAAGATTTGTAAAAAGTTTTATATGGAGTGTAGCATTGTATGGTTCTGAAACATGGACCATAAAAGCAGCAGACAAGAAACATCTGGAAGCATTTGAAATGTGGATATGGCGGAGGATGTTAAAGATAAGTTGGAGAGGTCACAAGACAAATGAGGAAGTACTAAGGATGGTCGAGGAAGAACGAACTCTAATAACAACAATTAGGAGAAGGCAGAAAACTTGGATTGGACACATCTTAAGAGGAAATGGCTTGCTGAAGGATATAATGGAAGGTAAATTTGAAGGACGAAGGCCAAGAGGAAGGAAAAGGAAGTTAATGCTAGATGATTTGAAGGGAGGGAGAACATATCAAGAAGTGAAGAGAGTGGCCATGAATAGAGAACTGTGAAGGGTGACTGATCCATGAAGGACCTGCCTTAGGGCAGAACACTATAGTAGTATTAGTAGTAAAATATCACTTAAAACAGATTTTCTGCTTTAGAAAATGTGGATGAAAACAACACAGATATGAATGAACTTAATCACATTATTACGAATTCTCTAGTCGAAACATCAACTTAAATATAAGGAAAACTCTGAACGTAGTAAAAAATTGTCTCAAGGGACAAAAGATCTGATGAAAAGGTGTAGAGATATGAATACACCTACAAATGCTAGAGAAAAAAATGAAACTGTAGAGCTCAACAATTTAATCAGAAAGAAACAGATACAGGACTTCAGAAATTTTAGAACAAATACTATCAAAAATGTAGTCCAAGAAGGTAGAACATTCAAAATGGCCAAAAGGAAGCTCAGCTCAGGAAAGCTCCAATTCACCGGAGTCCTTGAAGAGGATGAATCACTAGCAACAGACAGAGAAAGAATTGTTACAAGAGCAAGGGAATTCTATGAAAATCTTTACTCGTCCAGCAGAGTAGAGCCTGTCGAAGAACCATTTACTGAGAAAAAGTTCCAAAATTTTCCTAAGATTGAACCATGGGAAGTAAATCTTGCAGTTAAGCAGTCCAAAAAAAGGGAAAGCTCCAGGTCAAGATAACATCACCATCGATCTTATAGAAGCTGCAGGAGAAGGAATATACAGCAAAATGGCCCATCTTTTTACTGAATGCCTCACGCAAAGCAAAATACCCGATAGCTGGAATGAAACAATTGTGATATTGCTTTATAAAAAAGGTGATCCTACAAATATTTCAAATTATAGACCAATTAGTCAATTAAATAACACCTTTAAGTTGTTTACAACGATTATTACCAACCGTGTAACCCGATCATTAAATGAAAATCAACCAAGAGAACAAGCGGGATTTAGAAAAGGATTTTCTACAATGGATCATCTTCATGCCGTTAACCAACTCATAGAAAAATGTGCAGAATATAAGACCCCCTTGGCGGTAGCACTTGTAGATTATAATAAAGTTCTCGACTCTGGTGAATCCAAGACGTAATTGAGGCATTAAAAGAACAAGAAGACGATGTAGTGTGTATAGAAGTCCTTAAACATATCTATCGTCACGCAAAATCATTCTTTAGACTGCACAAAGATTCCAAACCCTTGAAGCTCAAGAAAGGTGTCAGACAAGGTGATACAAGTTCGCCAAAGCTGTTCACCGCTTGTCTTGAAAAGGTATTTCGTAACCTAAACTGGAACCATAAAGGCATCAAGATAGACGGCGAATATTTAAACCATCTTAGATTCGCTGATGACATCATATTATTCTCATCAAATCCTAGGAAATTACAACAAATGCTACAGGAATTAAACCAAGAAAGCTTAAAAGTTGGCCTAAGCATAAACATAAAGAATACTAAAATAATGAAGAATGAATTAATAAATGAAAACATCAACATCATCATAGGAGGAAATGAAACTGAAGTAGTTCAAAATTACATTTACCTAGGACAGCTTATTCAGCTACTTCTACTAGCAAAGAACAGGATATCAAGAGAAAAATTACAATGGGTTGGCAGGCATTTGGTAGAGCAAGCTTAATCTTTAAAAATAAAGATATCCCAATAATCCACAAACGTCAAGTCTATAACCAATGTATCCTACCAACTGTCAACTATGGTACGGAGACATGGAATTTGACGAAAAAAGAAGTCATTAACTTAAGAACAATGCAAAGGGCCCATGAAAGAATAATGCTGAACTTAACATGGCGCGATAGAAAAACAGCAGAGTGGATTAGAATCCAAGCAAAAGTAAGGGATATATTGCAAACCATCAGTGAATTAAAATGGAGCTGGGCCGGTCACTTAGCGAGAAGAGCCGACAACCGGTGGACAACTAAGATAACAAATTGGACACCGAGAAGCTATAAGAGAAGCAGAGGAAAGCAAAAAACCAGATGGCGAGACGACCTTGACAAAGCCGAGAAGAACTGGCACAGAACAGCACAAGATCGTCAAAGATGGAAA
>WIPJ01000900.1:146459-171651 GCA_018155075.1 Cassiopea andromeda
AGGTAGGTGCTTTATCGCCAAGATCATGTCCGCCTTCCCATTGTTATAGCGTTGCTCCTGCGTCCCTGAGCATTTCTCCAGATTGATAAATGTTTACTATCAAAAAGGGTGGCTTTTGTTTGATGTTGTCAATAGCCCAGCATAATTATGAAGGCCAAAAAAATTTGAATGTACCCCTGCCTATTTCAAATTTTCCAGAAAATGATCCTGTTTTCACACCTAAACACATATTCTTACGTATACCAAAACTATTAGATCCATCACTATCCATCATCTTCAGAACTTTATGGAGCTAAGGGAACAATGGAGATCAGTACCTGCTATGAAATATGATACACCGAATATGGAAACACTATTCATTTTCATTAATTTCATTTCTAAACATTTAAATACGGTGGCATCTGATATTAACTACAAAGCAAATACAAAATCTGATATTAATCTACAGCACTTTGATATAAATTTTAAGTTTCCTAACCAAAGAAAATGCTGCTAAAATTTATGCGAAAACATAGAGTTAAAATGAACTCACAAATTTTTTACTGCAAGCATGGTTTTAAAATTATTTGAATTTCTCAAAATGCCTAGATGTTTCACTATTTAGGAAGTCCCAGGTTATTTTTTCCTCTGCAAGGACAAACGTTTTTTCCCATCCTTTGATGTTGATCGTGCAGGCCCAAAACTCAAGCTAGGGCTTCGTGTAGTCTTATTTGTTAGTAAAACAGATAATGTCTTAAACTGTTCTGAAAGACAAGACAGTGCATCAACATTTGATGCATTATATGCCAGGCTCACAGATCTTTTATTGATCATGTCAGAAATACTAGGCAATTCAAATTGCTCTAGCAAGGAGCAAACAGATATATCATATGCGATATAATAATACGGATAGCTTTATTTCACAATTCATCTAGGGTTTGTTGGTTAGTGACCCCACGTGAATCCTAGAAAGAGCAACAATACCCAAAACGAGCTTCAGCTAGTCCCAAATATAGAATCTACAGTACATCAGTTGGGAGCACTTTATTATCATAATTTGTCATTCCAATAGCTGTAGAGACTACAGACGAACGACAAAGATTGATGTGGTCTTCCTGTTTCAGAAGCTCCTGAATGTTGTTTTCCTGCAGTTCCCAAGTAGTGCCTGTTGTTGCTGTTGCATGATTTGAAGTTAGCTTATGTCGTACAGCCATTTTAACTGATTTTAGCAATAATGGACTTCGCTATATTATAAATTTTTCTGGAAACGTGCTCTTAATATCATTAATATACATGGTTATTTTGAATTCATTCCGTGGAAGTCTGGTGTCTTTAATAAACAAAAACGTCTCAGGTATGACTACTGAAGTACACCACCCTTGATACACCTCGAGAGAAGGACCACTTACTTTTAACAATTGTTGCATATCGTTTATGCAAGATTGCAACATTTCAACTCCATATTTCGTTTCCTATGACCGTTAAGCTTTTTCTCTAGAATATTGTGGTCTGCAGTACCAAGTACTTTTTTCAAGTCAATAAAACCCATGCTTACATATTTTTATCATCTAGATTCAGGTTCTGCTGCGTTCCTGGAGCCACATTCCACCAGGAAAAGGGAACGCGTAACCTTGTAGAGGTGCAGCAGCTTGTCCCAACTAGAAAACTGACTGAGATTTGTGTGGAATATCTTGTAACCGAAAGGGGGCAAAAGTTTTCTAGGAGGTACTAATCAGCGTTTCCCGTCCCACCAATACGCACTGGCCAGCGCGGTGGGAAATTGGCCTATCACTCCCTATATGAATTCATTCCATCCAAATATACCGAACGTTCCTGTTGAGTCATCGGATTTAAAACGAGGCTCAACCGCATCACATGGAATCAATCCAAGGGGTTAGTGTGATGTGCCGCAAGGCAGCGACTGCCCCAAACCAAAAACAAGCAATAGGAAATTTTCTCAAAAAATAACAAAACTCCAGATGGCAACCTATATGTACGCACCTTGTCTAACGATATTAAGCTTGCCAACCTGGAAGAAGAATTGAAAAACGTCAACTGGGATATTGGAATCAGCGAAATGAGAAGACCAAATTCAATTCTTGAACTTGCTAATGGAAATGTACTTTACTGTAGTGGAAACGACAAAAAGGAAAGAGGAGTTGGCTTTCTTGTCAAAAAACATCTACAAGGAAACATACTAAATTTCAGAGCTATTTCAGAACGCTTAGCTGTAATTACCATCCAAATTTCGAAGAGATACTTGATGAAAAACATTCAAGTAAATGCGCCAACCTCTCTATCATCCCAAGAAGACTTTGATGAAAATTATGACGATCTTAACACCGAACTTGACAGACCAGACAATGCATCCCACTTCACCACCATCATGGGGGACTTTAATGCCACAGTTGGCAGAGGAGATGAAGACTGCATGGGCAACTTTGGATATGGAGACAGAAATGACAGAGCCGAGGATTTAGTCAATTTTGCTGTGTCACGAGGTTACAAAATCATGAACACGTGTTTCAAAAAGAAGGTCAGTCGACGATGGACTTAGAGGAGCCCGAATTTTGAAACATTCAATGAAATTGACTATATCCTGTGTAATAACCCACAGAATATCACTAACATTGATACAATCACTTGAGTGAACGCAGGAAGTGATCACCGAATGCTAAGATGTCAAATTAAGATCAACACAAAAATTGAAAGGCATAAGCTGTTCCACTCTAAACCCACACCAATTAGAGTGAAAAAAGATCTAGTGCAAGAGTTTAAAATATCGCTTAAAAACAGATTTTCTGCTTTAGAAAATGTGGATTAAAACAACACAGATATAAATGAACTTAATCACATTATTACGAATTCTCTACTCGAAACATCAACTAAATATAAGGAAAACTCTGAACGTAGTAAAAAATTTTCTCAAGAGACAAAAGATCTGATGAAAAGGTGCAGAGATATGAAAACATCTACAAATGCTAGAGAAAAAAATTGAAACTGTTGAGCTCAACAATTTAATCAGAAAGAAACAGAGACAGGACTTCAGAAATTTTAGAACAAATACTATCAAAAAAGTAGTCCAAGAAGGTAGAGGATTCAAAATGGCCAAAAGGAAGCTCAACTCAGGAAAGCTCCAATTCACTGGAGTCCTTGAAGAGGATGGATCACTAACAACAGACAGAAAGAATTGTTACAAGAGCAAGGGAATTCTATGAAAATCTCTACTCGTCCAACAGAGTAGAGCCTGTCGAAGAACCATTTACTGAGAAAAAGTTCCAAAATTTCCCTAAGATTGAACCATGGGAAGTAAATCTTGCAGTTAAGCAGTCCAAAAAAAGGGAAAGCTCAAGGTCAAGATAAGATCACCATCGACCTTATAGAAGCTGCAGGAGAAGGAATATACAGCAAAATGGCCCATCTTTTTAGTGAATGCCTCACGCAAAGCAAAATACCCGATAGCTGGAATGAAGCAATTGTGATATTGCTTTATAAAAAAGGTGACCCCAAAAATATTTCAAATTACAGACCAATTAGTCCAGTAAATAACACCTTTAAGTTGTTTACAAAGATTATTACCAACCGTGTAACCCGATCATTAAATGAAAATCAACCAAGAGAAAATGCGGGATTTAGAAAAGGATTTTCTACAATGGATCATCTTCATGCCGTTAACCAACTCATAGAAAAATGTGCAGAATATAAGATCCCCTTGGCGGTAGCACTTGTAGATTATAATAAAGCGTTCGACTCTGTTGAAATCCAAGACGTAATTGAGGCATTAAAAGAACAAGAAGACGATGAAGTGTGTATAGAAGTCCTTAAACATATCTATCGTCACGCAAAATCATTCTTTAGACTGCACAAAGATTCCAAACCCTTCAAGCTCAAGAAAGGTGTCAGACAAGGTGATACAAGTTCGCCAAAGCTGTTCAGCGCTTGTCTTGAAAAGGTATTTCGTAACCTAAATTGAAACCATAAAGGCATCAAGATAGACGGCGAATATTTAAACCATCTTAGATTCGCTGATGACATCATATTATTCTCATCCAATAGAGTACCGGAGTGATGACGTCATAAAAATGGATTTTTAGAATTTTCAGTTTTTGACCACATTTGGTGAGAGAGCAGCGAAAAATAGGCATGTGTTGATAATTTGAAGTGAATCGTGTCAAAATGGGATGAAATATGGCCTTTTAATGACAAACGACTTGCCATACAAACCACTGTATTTTCGGCCTGGATCTTAACGTTTAGATCCAGGCTCAAAGTATAGTGATTTGATAGGAACTATGTCCATATTCAATTGCCTATATTTCGGTCATTATTTCTTAAATCGAGCTGAAATTTGTCACTAATAGCTATTTCAAACAGCTTTTTCAGAATTTAAGGCCAAAATTAAAATATTCTAAAAATAGAATAGTCATGACGTCACACTCCTGTACTCTATCCTAGGGAATTACAACAAATGCTACAGGAATTAAACAGGAAAGCTTAAAAGTTGGCTTAAGCATAAAAATAAAGAATACTAAAATAATGAAGAATGAATTGACAAATGAAAACATCAATATCATCATAGGAGGAAATGAAACTGAAGTAGTTCAAAATTACATCTGCCTAGGACAGCTTATTTCAGCTACTTCTACTAGCAAAGAACAGGATATCAAGAGAAGAATTACAATGGGTTGGCAGGCATTTGGTAGAACAAGCTCAATCTGTAAAAACAAAGATATCCCAATAATCCACAAACGTCAAGTCTATAACCAATGTGTCCTACCAACTGTCAACTATGGTACGGAGACATGGAATTTGACGAAAAAAGAAGTCATTAAATTGTAACGATTTTAGGGTCCTTTGTGGTGGCTTGTGAGTTACGAAGTCCTCAAGCCTAGGCCTAAAGCAGAGACAACAATACGGAATGCTACTTGATGCTTTTTCTCTTGATGCAAATCGAAGACTGACTAATATAAATGAAACACTCGCTACATATGACATCAACTGCACGCTACAATACATGCACGTTGACAAGACAACACATTGGCCGGAAAGCGTGTTTACAACACACAACAGGACTCCACAGGTACGCAAGACTGAAACACGCAACATGATACCTAAAGTGATGCGAAATACAGCACATAACTAAAACATCAAACTCAATACGTTAAAAAATTAAGAGCAATGCAAAGGGCCCATGAAAGAATAATGCTCAACTTAACATGGCGCGATAGAAAAACAGCAGAGTCGATTAGAATCCAAACAAAAGTAAGGGATATAATGCAAACCATCAGTGAATTAAAATGGAGCTGGGCCGGTCACTTAGCGAGAAGAGCCGACAACCGGTGGACAACTAAGATAACACATTGGACACCGAGAAGCTATAAGAGAGGCAGAGGAAGGCAAAAAACCAGATGGCGAGACGACCTTAACAAAACCGAGAAGAACTGGCACAGAACAGCACAAGATCGTCAAAGATGGAAAGAACTAAGGAAAGCTTATGTCCAACTACGGACCTTCACAAGCTGAGAAGAAGAAGATTCAGGTTCCATTCATTTTTGCTTGATATTTGTTTTAAACAAGACCTTTCAACAAGCCCATTTTTAATGAGTTATACTCTGAACAATCACTGTTAAAAACACTGATGATTGGTATTCTGCGGTTAATGTTAGTGGCTAGTGCCGCTTTTATCGATCTTTAAAAAAGGCATTTGATACCGTAGACCATTCGTTTCTTTGTGGAAGCCTGAGATATACGGGGTCTGAAGTAATCACTGCTTTGGTTTTGGCAACATATCTCAGGTAGAGTACAGTTTTGCAGTTGATGGGACGGACGTCCATATGAATTCAGTTGACAATGGAGTTCGCCAAGGCGATCTTTATGTCATAGAATGCCATGGACGCAGCTGGAGCTAGGGGCAGGGGGAGCGATCTGGATGGCAATTTTTCCCAAGGGGGCAGACAGCCTAATATAGTAGGAAAAACAATTAGCTTGGGAAAGCCTGGAGGCGGCAGTATTGACAAGTGAAGTGGATTTTGGCTTGTCATATTTTTCATATTTATTTCTTGTTTGAGAAAGTAGTTGACCAGGGAGCCAACTTTTGTTACCTAAATGGGGCCATTCAACTATTATGTCATGCAAGGGTGGTTGGGGGTGTCTTTTGATTTTTGTGACAAAATGTGACGAAGTGTGGGTGGGTTGCTTTTGCAGTGTGATGTCACAATTGCAGTTTGATGTCACATTAGCACATTCTGCTTCATAGCAGCAAGTCTGGCCCTTTAAGAGCAAGTTGGCTTCACGTCTATAAATAATCTGGCAATCATATTTTGATGCCATTCTGATGACAAAAATACATAATAAACACATTACTACGAAAGCAGAAAATATCCTATTGAAACTCATAATGTGACGTCGCACAATAGGGCTGGGTGAGTAGTTTTGCATTTGTGACAACGTGTGACAGGGGGTGGGTGGGTGTATAAAAATGCTAAAATTAGCGTACCGTAATATGTGAATGGCCCCTTATCTATTCTTAAATATTTTGATGGAACTTATGATGAGTCTAAGTCATGAATTTTATGTTGAGGTATTTGTGTGAATTATGCAGAAATGGAAAAATGATTTTTATCGAAACGAATCAGGAGAGTTTTTGCCGTTGCAACCTACATTATAGCGTTCACGACAAAGTAGCACCCCAGATCGGAAATTTTTGTAATTGTGGCAAGTTGACAAGAGAAAAAGAGGGAAAGTTGAGACTTTTAGGGTTCGTTAAAGAGAAAGCCAGACATAGCCTACAAAAACACGAGCTAAAGTGAATCGAACGAGTTTTCTCAATTTGCGAATGGAAAGCAATGAAGTTTACACCTTAAAAGCAGACTTGACCAAATTGAAGCTATGGAATGGAGAGGAACCAGGAAAAATACAATAGTTAGTTATAACCATAGTTGCTAAGAACTAATTCTGACCAACTATTACAACAAAGTAAAAACAAAGATTTGACTCTAATACAAATGAAAGAAAAAATTTTTTGCAATTTAAGCAATGACAAGCGTTGCCATCCTACGTTGTGATCAATTGTTGAATTTTGTGAAGCTATCAGCTTCACAATTCATCATTTGGAGTATTCCATAAGAGACTACCTCTGAGAGTTTAGTCCATATCTATTTGTTTGTGCTTGTTTTTCAAGGAGCTATTCAAATGATGAGTCATAAGCTGAATCCAATACCCTCAAGGCACGCTTATTTGTCCTGTTTATCTCTCTGTTAGTAGGTTTGCTACAGAACATCCATATCAGAGGACAGTATGAAAAATTTGAAATGACGATAGCTGTCAGATGTATTTAGCTTCTTCCCTATTGAGGAGTGGTCTTATTCTCAAAAATGCACATTGTTTTTGATTTATTTTCTGACAAAGCTCCTTAACGTGCATATCAAAATGTAATTTGTTGTCTATTTGGACACCAAGCAATTTTACATGTTCACTTTGCTTTACCTTCTCTCCAGAAGTATATAAGGCAAACAGAATTGTTAATCCTAAGACCTAAAAACATCATCTAAAACTTTACTGGATTAGCACACATTCTGTTTTCTTTGAAACAATCTAGAAATTTTTGTAAATCATCTTGTAGTTTTACTAATCAATAGATCTATCACATGCATAAATTGTTGTATCATCCGCAAAATTGCAGATTTCAGATCCTAGATCTAAGTAGAACATATCGTTTATAAATATATTGAATAGTAGGGGCCAAAGCACAGACCTGTTGAAATATTTTGGAAAGAACGATATGATGAACCTACTTTGACTCTATGTTTCGGATAGTTAAGTAACTGTACATAGCTTTAATGCATTACTTTCAAAGCCATAGGTCTCCAACTTTGCTATGGGTAAATCATGCGATATACAGTCACATGCTTTAGACAAACCAATCAGAATAGTGAATTGACGTTGACGCTGATGGACATTGCAGACAATAGAGAGAGAATACAATTGAAGAAAGGAGAACTCGAAGCCGAAGCAGACATTAACTGAATCAGCAATGACAGAAGCTTAACTTTGAAAGCAATCTTGAAGAAGTTGCCCAATTAGCTAGGGAACAACAAGGGGAATAGAATGCGAAAGAAACCAACAATTAGAGAACACATACAGATAGATATGATGATGGAAACTACAACCAATAAAAGAGAAGAATACAGCTTTGACATGGGGAGTCTCATAGGGGATTTCAAACTGAATATGGACGTAAGCAAAGTTGAAAAGGAGATATTATTGTCACTGAAAAATCTTTGATGCAAAACGTTGTTTACAGATTCCCTCCTTTGCAAGGGTTATCTATGGTTGATGATAATCAACGCCTGAATTACAAGTCCATCTCATCATTGAAGCACCAAAATACACTAGGATCAAAGCAGGTACCAAAGCAGGAAAACTTGTAGTTTAACTAACAAGGTATGGTTAGATCACGAACTCCCCTGGATCCGAGATTGATACCAACAACAAGCTTTATGCGAGAACATCCATTGCAGACCATAATATAAAATGAAATCATGAAGTCCTTGTTTTAGCATAGAGTGGACTACAGAATTATGCAACAGTTCACTGAGATTTCGAAGAAGAACCACAGCTGGATCCTTCAAGACTCTATGAGACAGGACTCTGTGAGACAGGACTCCATGAGACAGGGCTCCTAGAACAAAACTAAGGATGTGTATCAACATATCAGAGCGAGAAAGAACTCTATCGTGAATATCAAAGAATAGTGAAAGAACAGGAAAAGGAAGGAATAATTGAAGAGGCAAAAGGAATTTCACAGGGAATAATTTCCACATGGCCCACTAATTGGTAATACGTCAAATTGCCGAGAGCACCTAAGTAGGAATTGTATTTGATGCATCGGCAAGAGCTAGCTTCACAGGGGTATTATTTGGAGTAAATCGGCCATCTGTCATATTGGGATGAACAAATGAAACCCATTTAAGTATTATGGATGAGTAGTACCCAATAGAGGTTGATGAGATCAGACTAAGTATCCATGTTGATGAAATAGTTCTATCAGGAAACACCGTGGCTGAAGTACAAGAGCTCAAAGACACTACATAGAAGATATTCCGCATAGCTGGATCTCAATGACATATGCAACTTTCAACAGCTAGAACAGAATTAAACAATTAACGAAGACGAAAGTACTGTAACTAATGGAAAAGTACCCATAAGAGGAATAAAAGGGTGACTCAGATTTATTAGGTCTGAAATTGGAACAAGAGAAGCGACATACAAATTTCCAACAAACCAGATGAACGTGACAAATAGAGCTGTCCTACAAAGCATTGTGTCAAACTGCGATAACATGGAATGACCAACTGTCAAACTAGTTACTAAGAGTAGTATCAGATTTGGGAAAAGGCTCTACCAGAGTAAACTAAATTTCGATGAAGTGTATCTCAATATCTTGGGGAAATAGTTTATTCCATGGTGTGCTTATGAGACGAGCAAGTAAAATATTTCAGCTGCAATTTCTGCAGCAGTTAATCAGGCAAAGGGAAAGACTCAAGGACTCTCAGTTGCCAAATCAAGACTATATGAACAAAGACATTTGATTGGAACTTTTTGCCAGATACCTTGCAGCAACCCAGTTAGATTTAGCAAGAAGGGCATTCTCAGGACTGACAGTATCAGAGTGCTATGTATGGCTAGACTGTTCAGTTGAGTTATATTGGATCAAAGGCAAAGGACGCTAGAAACAGCTTATCCAGAACAGAGTAGAGTTGATTTAAGATAAGTCCTTTGCTACACAAGTACATGATCCAGCAGAGGAAATCCCTGAAGATATTGGAAGCAGAGGGTGAAAAGTAAGTAGAATTCCATAGCGTTGTCTCATAGGGCCAGATTGTCCTACTTAAAAGGGGGACCACAAGAGATAGCAGTAAAACCAAACAAAGAAACAGAAAAAAAACCAAAAGGCCATCAGAAATTTGTTAAAATCAGTGCATTTTGAGAAAGATAGAATAGATAAACTGATTGAGAAAGATAGAATAGATAAACTGATTGAGAAGTGTGGGTTTTGGAAAACAGTGAGACCTTGGGCTGGATCAAAAGATTCAAAGGCAAGTTTTGTTTGTAAATGATTCAAAAAGTTTCTGGTTAGCTAACAACCGCAGAAGTAGAACTAGAAATAGACCATTTGAAGTCATAGGAGTAGAATATGCTGGACGCTTAGTTTGCAGAACTGACACAATGTCCCAAGGATAGGTATCTGTTTTAGTGATAGCTTGTAGTCTGAAAAGTGAGCTGACTATTAAATATACTGAATACATGGATATAGTAACAGAACCGACTGCTAAAGAGTTCATGCAAAGTTTCAAAATCTTGCAAGAACAAGTGGACCTAACATTGTGTATTCAGGCAATGTTAAAACGTTCCACACAACAGTAAAAAGAATCCATGAATTAATAATAACTGAAAAATTAAATGATCTTTTATCCAAAAATGCGATCACATGGAATTTCAACCTTAGCAACGCAGCGTTGATGGGGTAGCTAATAGGAAAGGTTATTAAAGCAAACGCGATATGAGGTTATAGAGAAGGCGTCGTTAAAATTGAAAGATATGAAGTCGTACTACTCGTCGTTGAAACCGTCTTGAACAACAGGCTGTTAAGCCATTGAGAAGATGACATCGAGCTACCAAAGCTAACGCCCAGTTTGATGATTCTTGGGAGAAAAGATTTTTTGTTAAATGAAGAGTTGGTGCTACAGTAAACAATCGTCTACGTAAGAAGGTACAGCACCTACAAAGATGCAGGAATAATGATCGGAAAAGATAGAAGAAAGGCATGACTTGATGCATTCTGGTAAGGTGAATGCAGTAAGTGAAAAGATGTCGTTGAAATATGAAAGAAGTCGGGGAAAGTGATGAAAGAAGTTGAGGAAAAAGAAGTACTGAAGTCGTGCTACAGCATGCAAACAGTAAGGATAAATTTATCAGGGTATCAAGGCTTCGAACAAAGATAGCATTGGAGAAGGAAATACAGATGCTATATCCACTTGAGCTATCCTGTTGTGAAAACGCAAGGTATCAGTAAACAAAGCTCGGTCCAGAGGCTCAAGACTTAAGGTCCACAGGAATAGCAATAAAATAAACAAAGGCCAAGGTAAAGCAGACTTTTTTATTTGAAGACAAGAACTTTGGTGATTGTATTTGACTGCATTTAATGTAGGGACGAAAAATAGGAGGATTATGATGCCAATTTCATTTGAAAAAGCAATTGAATAAGGATCCTCTTGATAGTAAAGTAGTTGTGTTAGCAGCTTTTATTAATTTTGAGATGTAGGCCTTTCGAAATGTGTACTTTTGTTGCCCCATGTGAATCAGCAATGCTGAATGGACGACCATCTTCAGACAAGTGAAATATGGAATGGTGCATGTATCTGTAAATTGACCTGATCCCAGATTAGTGCTTGTATAGAATCTTGCGTAGCGTTAATAAGGTCCTAGGTCAAAGGGATTAGTTGCACCCTATGCCATAGTTAGCCTGTCGGTTCTCAACATGTACTGTAATTAGCACCATTACGTATCATGCATGATTAACAGGTAACTTGAATTGATTTAGTCAGTGTTGAAAATAAACATCAGAATTCAGATGTGTTCTGTTCTGTGTCGACTCTGCCTAAGAAAACATTCCACTTGTATCCGTTGAGGTATTCATACTATTGATTGCATATTAGCTTTTCAAATAAGCGTGAGTGGACGAACAGCACAGAGATAGGCCCATAATTTGGTTGCTCATTGGGCAAGCTTTCGTCGTAGACTTGAAGATTTTCCAGTTACTAGAAAGATATTCTTTAACTATTAAGAGGTTAAAATATATGCTATGATTAGCATTGAAGGGAGGGGTAGCTTTATGAACGAAATTGGCAACATTACCTATTCCTCATTCAAAATGTTGTCTATTTATATCTCTTTCAGAACAACAGGTTAAGTCAAGCTAGATTTAGGATTCTATTGATGCTTTATTGAAGAAGAAACTACGGAAAACAGCAAAATACATTAACTCCTAATCAAAGAAATTATGAACTTTGCTTTGCTTAAAAGCGCCGGCGCCTACATCCGAATATTAAAAGATTTAGACATTTTTTGACGCACAAACAGGACCATTTATAGGTATCTGGCATTTGAGAAATGAGATGAATCATTCGCGATTTATATTCAAGAATATCAACTTAACGTGGTGAGTTCTATATTAGTGTTTCAGCTATTTCCTAAGTTCAAGTTGCCAAGCCTCCAAAGCACGGTCACATATAGGCGATATGGGCCATTGTCCGGATAGAAGCGCCAGGCATAGAACAGCTGTAAATCTGACGAAACCACGAAAAAGGATCTCAAGAATCAAATGTCTCCTCCTGAACTAATAAGGTTGTTGTTTGTCAGACAAGTGCTTTCCACCACTTTCAGGATTGCTCAATCCAAGGGCTTCTTTGAGATAGATTGAGAAATGAGAACAGCTTTATCGTATCTAAAAGATAATAAATCTAAGTTCAATGTATCAGAATATCTTAATTGAGCACTAAGTTAATATACATTCAAGTACTAAGATAGAGGATAGACATTCTTGACTATCACATCAATGTTAAGACTAACATTTAATGTTATGAGCCCCTGGTTACCCTTACCACAAGAAAGAATGCTTATTAAAGCTCATGATAACCACAGGGAAACATTTTACTATAACCTTTCCAATTTGCTACTCACTACCAAAATGACATGAAGAGTTCCGAAATTACATGAATGTCTCTACAGTAGTTTTGAATCATCAAAACTCAAGTCAAAATTTGAATGTTTAGTTCTCTGTTGTAAAAAAACCAGAACTTTTGCGCAGCTAAGGTGTGCTGTGCTAGGAGAAAATGCAAGGAAAAATGTAGCAGTTGGCGGGAGTTTTAAAGCAGTGGTACCAGATGAATATGCTAATAGACCATTCTTTTTTAATTTGTTTGTATATGACTTCTAAGGTATACAGCCATCTTGGTTAAGCAGCTTTTCAGATGATTGAGCATTCTATGTATGTTGTCAAAACTTAAATACCGCTCTTAGCACTTGACTGCAATAAAAGCCAAAAGGGGATGGTTGTAAACTTTGAGAGGTTTTAATTTCGCTGGTCTAAAACTCAGTCTATTGACATAAAGAGATTTGTGGTCCAAATTCCTGAACTGATGAAATTATTTAATGTAACACTTGACTCAGAGCCAAGCTTAAATCAGCATGAAAAATGACTTCGTAAAAATTTAGAGTCTTTTCTAGACTTAAACCAACCTTTATTATTAAGTACTGTTTTATAAAAGTCCATCATGCCGTCTATATAAAATTTTTCCCACCGATCTCGATGATTAATGGGAAAGTATCAAATAACAAAGTAAGTTGACTTCAAATGCATGCCCTGAAGCTTCAGCCAAGTAAGCCACATCTATGTCTGAGGGGATCTTCAGAAAAGGGTGAACGCACGACTCACACATGAAACCTAAAAAGCTTGCTCCTTCATGAATGTTTGACATCAAACAATTCCTCCTTCTTTAGGACTTCTTTCCTTGCCTATTGCTACTTTGGATCAATTTCTTTCACCTCTTCTTCTAGTATTGATGATAGTCCTTCATTAACTACTTTTCATTTTAAAGTTCTCCTTCAACTTCTTCCTATTTTCTACCAATCTATGACGCCAAGGACCTCTTGTACAATCCTGAACCTAGCTGTTAGTTTTGAGATTAATGTCGAATCAATAGTGAGTGAAAGGCTTTAAATTTCTATCTGCAAGACACGATGCTTCCCAACTGTTATTAAATCACCTTCATTAACCTCTCTGTAGGAGCCTTTGGGACTATAGACTTGGTTAAATTGGCAGTGGATACCACCTTCAGGCAGAGAAGTCCTGATTGCTTTTTTCACATAGTTACGGGTACTGTTATTGGAAAAAGTGCTGTAAACGGGCATCTGCTGGGGTCTAGGGGGTAAAAACGGGGACTAACAACTTATAAGTAAAAAACCTCATCTCTGCGGAGGAGAAAGGATATCAGTTCTAGCATCATTTTTGTCCTAATACTATTTACACTAAGAAGAAAAGCCTTTTTGAATTTTAAGATACAAAGTCCAGCTTTTTCAATGGCCGCTTGAGATACTTTCTCTTTTAGCAAATATGGCAAACTTGCCTTTCACTCAAAAGTCCAGCCTGTCTTCTACATTTATGCCATCGAAAGTCTTTTGTTGGCAACTAAAATTTGAATCTAAGTCTAGTAAGACGTAAAATAATCATCACGGTCTCTAATTTTGCTTTCACTCAAATCAATGCAGCTATCTTCGATGTGGTTATCGCATGACATCATTAACTATTTGCGTGCAGCACAATATTCTGATTCGAAGAGCACTGACAACTGAGTACAACTTTGCATAACGTGTTGAATAGGAAGAATTGGCAATTAGATTTCTGCTCAACCTCTATAAGCCAAGATTATCTCATATTGATAATAATTATAACAATAGTTGTATTGAAGCTTCCATCTCATTTGATATATTAACTACATGCAATTCAACATGTCACTAAAATGACAAAGGTAGAACTGGATATCAAGTCATAATGAAATAATGAAAAGATAGAAGAAAAAAAGAGTGAAATGTTACTCAATGTAAAATGGATCAGGATATATCAACGGATTTTTCCAACAATAGATTATATTGTAAGTCAATTTACTTTGATGATTTGAATTTAGTAGATCTAGTAGCAGAACATATCGATGAGTTTTGGTAACACATGCTATTGCAAGTTCTAATAGTAGACCAGGTTCAATTGGCGGTAGGTAGCTACTACCTTCAGGTGAAGAAATTCTTGTTGTCATTTTCAGATAGGTTCATGTCCTATCATTTAGAAAAATTGAGGTAAACGGGTATCCGCTGGAGTTTTATGGAGTAAAACTGGTAGGGGGGAAATTACCGATATGTCAAAGACCTCACTTCTGCGTAAGAGGAAATTGGATCTTTATCCTTTATGTGGCTAATTTTAGGATAAGCTTTTTGCTAATACGACCAAATCAAGACCTATAGCCTTCTTTAGTATTAAGATATCAATTTCAGCATTTTCAATGTTCACATTAGCAATTACACTCTTCACCATATACAGTAAAATTGTTTTTGCTAAACCTTTTGCCAGCTCAAAAATTTGCACATCCAATTTTGAAAACATCAGCTACCTCCTCACACAGAATCTCACATTGGGATCAATAAACCAAACAAGCATTTGTAGTATTGTGGGCAAGAGCAACTAATTAGCCATAATGTGCATGTGGTTCGCTTGCCTTCATAGTTAGCATAAAAATATACACCTAATCAGAACCACTGTGGACCATCAAAATTCTGTCCTTATCATTGCTATTCTGTATCGACAAGGAATTCTACAAGAAGATATTCGTTCATCCCTCCGTTCTCCTTCATATGATAAGTTTGAAGTTCTTGTATCGCTATAAAAGTCTATTTCCTGATATCATCAAAAATTTCTCGCATCTGACATTTTTTTGCTCTTCTCTGCCAATACTCCCTTCGTCCTTATCAAAGTCTTTGTTACAATTGCACAACTACATAACCATTCTAAAGGGCAAGTGTAAGGTATCAGGAGCTGCAATCCAGTAACAGCTACAACTTTATTGCAAAATTCTTGCATGCTCAAAACTGCCTGCAAGTAATTGACAATCTTGCTTCGTCAACTCAACTTCAAAGAAACGATCACTACGCGTCTTTGAAGCATGAAATAGAGTTTGTTGAGGACTTCATGCAGTCATACCTGTAAGAGTTTTGTCTATAAGTGAATAGCTATATATTAAAAAACTTTTCTATAGCCCAAAATGCCTCGCATGTCCAAGGCTTATTGTGCTGTTTCTCCTTTGTCTTCCTCTTTGTGATCATTAGCAAGTGATTTATCCTTCTCTTTGACATGATCAAGCTCAACATTTAGCTTGTTGATGTTCAAATTGTAGTCTGAAGTGATCGAACCCTCTAAATAGAAAACAATTTCCTTCCGTCATATCGCTTCCATTATGCAACTTTTTAGCTTCTACTTCGTTCAACAGGTAATTTTTAAGAAGACTGGCCAATTTTTGTAACGATGTTGATCTCTAGAGACGTCTCATTCTTGGTTCTATTTCTGTAGCTGACTTTGCTTTCATTATGGGGGTTTACTAGTGATAAAAGAGCAAATTCTTGTACATACGTTATTCCTAGAAACAGCTACAATTTTTCGTAGATTTCTGATAGCTAACAGCATTTCCTCGCATCTAAAAATAAATTAGCAGAATCGATCTTGACTTAAATTGACTTAAATTGGCTTTTGAAAGATGCAAAGCGTTCTTCTAAATCCTATATCAAATGTTTGAAATTAAAACAAATAAGATCCTATTCAATTTCATCTCTTGTATCGAGCATGAGCACAAAAGCAGATTTAAAGGAGGAATATTCTGAGAAATGACACCTCTGAAGTAACTTTCATTAGCTTCTGCTTTGCTCATCTTCATTTCAGATCCATCGCTACCTACAGTGCATTACTTGCACTGTATTTATCTTGATTAAATTTACACTTTTTAGCCATTAATTGTAATATTGGCTTGCCAAAGTTCTCTAAAGCACTTGCTTTTCTGCTATCATGCTGTTCCTGTATCTTCCCACCGAGTAGGAAGCCATCCACTTGAACGATATGTCCAGGTACTCCTTCCAAAATTCTGCCAACAGAAGCTTCTTAGCTAACACTTGAGAGCTGTTTGCAAAAACTAGGAAAATATTGCTTGCATGAATATTCAGGACAAAGTACTCCTGCCTTCTCTCATGTCAAGGTAAATGCTGCTTGCGTGGATATTCAGGACAAAGTACTCTTCCCTTCTCTCACGTCGAGGTTAATGCTGCTTGCGTTGATATTCCGGGAAAAGTACTCCTGCCTTCTCTCATGTCAAAGTATTATGTCCATGGAAGCCACTGCTAGTTAGATAATGGTCTCACTGCTTGGGTCTAACTTCACTGCCATCTCTAAAGCCAACACCACCGCTAGTTACATTTTTGCAATCAAGTCAGTATTTCTCACTCCCAGTTGTGGCGCCAAAGAAAAACGCTGGGGGAACTAGTGCTGCCTAGAGTAACTTAACTTACAATGCAGCCTAGATTTGGGGTTAGGGAGACTCCTCGTAGAGAATTGGAATTAAGTGCACCCCTCGTAGAGAATTGGAGAGCTAGTTAGATAGAGAGTTAGAACTATGTTAACCATGAGTTGAGAGTTAGAAGGCACAATGGCAGGGACGCATGTCACCTAGCCGAGCCACGTGTACAGTTAGTGTGAATATATATGAAAAGTTAATAGCTATTAAAATGAGTGATCTCTACTACGATGCTCAAGACTACTCGTACATGAAGGAATCCTGACCAAGTATAAAGTTGGCCACTGAAGAAGTCCATAAAGAACTCCAAGATGATGATTCTGATGAAGGAAATATTCCATTTCGCACACATATGATATATACATTTTCTTTACATTTTACACCACTGCCAAAATGGCGACAGTAAGTGGTGTCAAAGAATTTGAACGAAAAAGACTTATCGTATAGGCTGAAAAGACTGAAAATAAGAAAGGTAATGAATATTTTGGAAGTTTCGACGGTGCATAGAAATTTAGGTGCCGACAGGGAGCTTGGTAAAATTGTAGGGATACTACAGCCCCAAGCCCCCCGTAGCGCTACCCCTGCTCACTCCCAAAGCAATAAAGTCTTGAGAAGTCATTCCTTCTTGCAATACACAATATCTACAGATTTTAGATATGCAATATAATGGTTGAGAAATCTTTTTCGCTAAGTTTTGCTAGTTCATAGATGATGCTTAGCTTTCAGTAAAACATTGATGAAATATGATTTTACATGGTCAAAATGGCTTTTTCCCATTTCGTCGAGCTCCAAAATCATCGATGCATCACAAGGCAAAATCCCTATGGCAACATTAAGGAGTTCTCTTATATATCTGTAAAGGCAGCTTAGCCTCTGCGTTGGCGCTATCTTTTGAATGCTTCTTTTTCATTACAAGATTTTTTTATAAGAAAACCATCATTTTGCCTGAGCCTCAATTTTCTAAACTTGAAATACACTGGCTAAAATGGGTTACAATTTCTTTGTTTATCTTGTACACTCGAATTTGAATTCCATCTTTAACACATTGAATGCAGTAACGAGTGGTCTGCCTGCTGAACTACTGCATCGGAACACCATTTCATTAAGTTTTCCATTCTTTTTAAGTTTTTAAATATTATTTGGGGACATCAAATGAGCCAGCTGCTTACATTTCTTCTTCATCAACTTTCTTTTTAGTCTCATGTGCTGCTTTCCTGTATTTAAGCTACATTCACCTTCTCTTTGAAATTTCTGTACTTGCCTTTATTGATTTCTTCAGCACCTTTACATCTTTTTCATTAGATGACTGTTCCAAATAATATCCTCGCTCAATTCCTAACACTCTGCAGAGTGTACTACGATTACTTGATCCCACAGAGAACTGGCAAATTGCATGTGACGCTGCAGTTTCCATAGTTACTCTGCCAGCAAACATCTTTTAGGGCAATACTTCCAAATAATATTGTGCAGGGACTCATTAGGGTTTTTTGTTTTATTCCTTGCAAATATTTTTATAAGATTCTCTTCAGAGAGTCTTTGAACATTGGTACAACCTTTTTATCTATGTCTGCTGGCAAAGTTTCATGTTCACTATGTGTTTCTGGGATCTCTCCTTTTGACACAGCTGTTTGCCACAAGCACCATAACATAGCACCAGTTGGGCAGTGCGCATGTTTTGGGTGCTCATTAGAGGATAAAAGGTGTAATTGGATAGCAAATATTCTTTTCTTCATTAATTCAACATCATTTGCATTATCTTTGATGGCTCTTCCATAATAATTTTGAATTTTAGTTAACTTATCTTGTGTTAGCTTTCCTTTTCCTGCTAATGACTGCTTCTGGACCTTTGATGTTGCAACTAGATTCCTTAGAGCTTTACCCATTCTTTTAGATATATGATTCACACAGTCTTCTTTCTCAATACCAATGCTTTCCCCATATGGCCTGTCACAAACAACTGAATCATATGTTTTGCTATCTCCATCACTCAACATGACAGTGAACCGAAGAGTGTATTCCTGCACGGATCGTCTCCACATTCTAAGGGCACACTCCAATTCCATAGTATTTGCTGACCCATGAAAATTTTTTGGGCACTTTTGAGTATGCTTATTCTCAAAAAACTCTGAGCTTTCTGGGCTACTAGCAGCAATCTTGCACATCAAGCAAAAGTTTGACAGAACTTTATAGTCACATGGCAGACTAGTAAGAAGATGTATGACTGCTGGTACTCCATTTTGTGATGAATACATCTTCTCTGCCAGGTACCATCAAATGAAACAGCAATGTCTAGTACTCCATCTTTCCTGGGGTCTCTCCAAGACCTTTGTATACTTCAAAAATAGCATTTATTGACTTTTGCCTTACCTCTTGAAAAATTGAAACACTGGCATCATGAATCTTCTTGTTATGACCCCTATATACGCTTTGGCTCATTGAACAAGGGAAATTCATCATGCCACACCACTCTTGCATTGACGAAAATCCACAGCCTATTCCTCTGAACACAATCACTGCCCTTGTATTAAGTTCAAATGGGACGTTCGTTGATCTTGAATTTCCCATTCTCTGACACAAGTAGTTTTCGTCACTAACCTTTTCGCATGCACCATAAAACAGAGATCCCATGACAGCAAAGCCAGACATTTTGTCTTTGAGAGTTCGGAAAATGATCTCAAGGGTGTTGCAAGAAGGGCACAGAAGACTGCTCAAAAGATTTGAGAGTGAAGGCTTCTGTACAACATAAAACCATCATGTTTCTCTCTCTTTTCTTACTTGAGTAGTCTTAAGTGTCACACCAAAATAAGACAGTTTTCTCTCATTTGCTGATCTAGCCACAGGCTCCAAAAGTTGCACAGCATCTTGTACCATCGGTGTTGCGAGTAAAGCTGTTTTCGCATGTCTTCTTCACAAAGTTTTCTTGCGACCAAGAAATGGTTTCTTTGATCTTTGCTTTGTTTTTGCCATAGTATTCAAAAACTACTGGTTTGGAGGCTATATTTCCAGAGAGCTACGTAACAATTTCTGGACGATAAATGAAACTTTTTGTATACTAGCAGGAATGCAATTTTTTTACGTGACTAAATAAGCCAATCAAATAGCAGACTGATGCTTGATAGTCAATAATATCGTGGCATTTCTATGGTAGCTAAGCAACGGAAATCTTTTGCTCTAGGCATAGCCACAAAACCTCATTTTCACTTGCACAGGCTGTCCAAATGGTAAATTTTACTTAATAATCAGATAGAGCAGACTAAGGGCTTTCAAATGATGTGTCGATGTTAACTCTCTGCGGCCTGGCAGTGTTCTGGGGGAAGCAATTCGCATACTTTTACAAACTTTTTGAAAATTGCCTAACACCTGCTTTACTACAACCCAATATATTTCAACCATAGATCACGTGATAGTGGTCAACAAAGTAAATTAAAAATGGTAGCGTAGTTAGGCAAAAGTTCACACGGAAACTACGCTCTGATTGTAAAAGTTTAACAAGCGTTTGAAATGTGATTAATGGGAATGTATATTGGAAATAGATCATTATTTCCGTACTATAAGCTCTTGCGCTGCGTACAATTGTATACGTAGATAGCCGAAAGCATCAGGAGCAGATGAAGTCCAGATGCTTGCTCATTGAACCAGTTAGTGCCTAACCCATACAAGGTTGAAAAAAATCAAGGTAGAGGGGGATAAGTTGATAGAGCTTTATTGTTCGGTTATATTGAAGATTACTGGGTGATTATTGGATGATAAAGGCGTGTACATACAAGGCCAATGCAAGGATATTGTAGAGTTTCTTTCTGTTGTAACATCCCTCCCCTAAGGAAAACCTGGGATTTTCTTACATATTCAGAACATATAGAAGGAGGGCTATCGTATGGTATATAATTTGCTTATATTTAGGGAGTATCAAAATCTTCATGTCCGCCACAGTTTCTTCAAATTATTGCTATTGGGAGCTCCATAACTTGCTTGGAATCTTTGCTATTCTTTGTCATGACTATGACATATGCTTTGTTTATAGTTAACTCTGCTAAAACATTTTTATCACACTAAAAATGTGCAGTGATAAGTAGAATGAAATATAAGCATATTGCACCCCCCTTGGGGACCATTAGTGATCAACGAATTTACGTCATTACTCCCAAGTAACGCTACTCATTTTTGAACAAAGGAATAATTGCAAACAAAAAACTTTTCAAGGAGATCATGTAGATATGCAATTGAAGAAATAAATCAACAATCATATTATAAGTATTACTACAGTGACGTTGAAAAGAGCTTACTTGCAAGATTTGTAGATCGCCTTGAAACAATTACATTGACATTAAAAACAATTATTATTGCTCTGATTTCTTCTGTTATTTATTGTAGGTTCTTATATTTTTAATATCTCGCTTAATTGTTTTGTTGAAAAAATGCAATAAAATCAGCTTTTTTGTTTTGTTCATCAATATTCAAACATATTTAATTTCTTCTGGTGTCTGCGTCAAGCTCAAATCAAAATAATTAAACAGCAGCATAGCATAATTTGCATAAATTATCATTTAAAACTATTTTAAGATCTGCACGAAACACTGAGAGCTGTTTACGCGTCATTTTAGGGACGTTTTAACTAATTTTAGGATAAATTTGTTGGCCTCGCGGTGGAAGGAAATTGGAGGGAAATTTCGAAATTTTGGGAAGGAAATTTAAGAAAATAATGTCAAAGCTGGAAAGAAAGTTTATTTTTCAAAGTGGAAGCACTGAGCACGACCTTTATCTTCGCCACAGGAGCGGGGTATGGAAAAATCAAGATCAATGAGTTCTTTTGTAGTATTTTGACTAGGCCGCTCGTCTTTGATACTTCTTTTAATATGTTCTCTTCATACCATCTTTTTTTCTTGACTCGAGGATACGAAGCTACAATGCCATGCAAATTTACCAAGCAAAATTCTTATTGAAGGAGAGGCACTTGGTTTCGTTATCTGGCAGAATGGCTATGAATTCCCAAGTAATCTCCAACTTCTGGACAAGGACCTGATTTACAAGTATGAATTCAAAAATCTGGCAATAACACTACTGTTAAACAAAGAAGAGATATTTTTTGCGAATATCCTAGTGATAAAGAAAGATCGGATCAAATTGAAACAGATATGGATAGCTGAGATAGGGTTTATTGTACTGAACCAGCTAATTTGGAAGAGATTCGGATAAGGATATGAATTCCTTCTCTGACAAGAGATCAATGATAAACGTTGTGTTTGCCCTGCTTGCCAAAAGAGCGTTTTCCAACATTCTAGAGGGCGCGAACTCAAGAAATTCTCTCGCTCCGCTCGCATGTTCAGAACCTGCTTTCTTCTACGTAATTGATGCTCTGAAATTATAGCCTATGACATTTAGACTTTTGCACTCATTTAAAGGAAAATTGGTTTTTATCCACAGGTAGGGTTCTTTCATGTTTTGTACTGTTACTTGACATAGAATTGACTCTTAAATTCGTCCTTGAGTACAATGTTTTAATTGATTTCAGGTTCTTCAAAATTCAACAGTTTTAACATGTTAGTTTGATACTTTTCCAGTTGTATAGTCACATTTCATTACGATATCAGTTCAGTGAATGTTTTTTGAAACAACTCTATTTTACTTATTATTACGCTTTCGTCACTACTTTTATTGCACACTCTTGTAATGAAGTAGTAAGATTGTCATTTTCTTGCGGTAAAATGGTTGCGGCAAGCGAAGGGCGTGGCTATTATTAGGATGTGGTCATTACAAAGGGCGTGGCTTGGTACCCTATAGGATAAAGCTGCCCCTTTGCCCTGATGTGTTTCCGGCATGCCTGTTTGGGGGGGCACGTTTGAGGTGAGGGCAAGGAGTCTGTTTTGAAAAACAAAAGCTTACCTATTACAACTCTGATTACAACCTTAACTCCGTTCTCAATGCAGCTCTTTCTAGTGCCACCCATGGATTCCTACCATATTTTTCCATGACATGCTTTTTCTCGTATAAGAAAAAAGCTTATAAGAAAATGAGACTCAAATGCTCAAAATCCTAAGACAATCTTAAGAAAATCACAAGGCTCAATTTCCAAAATTATGTGTTTTTGTTGGCCAAAATTAAGTGTTTTTGTTCCTAAAATGTTGAAAATGGAATTCAAATTCGAGTATACAGGATAAACAAAGTAAGTGTAACCCACTTAAGCCAGTTTATACTTCTGCAAGGCAAAGAACAGTTTCAAGATTAGACACGCTCTTGATTAGTCCGAAGAGCTTTCATTCCAACAGGAAATTCGTATTGCAAGATTTCCCCAACATAGGACCCATAAGTATGTACTGTTCTTCAAATGGTCCCATAATTTAAATCTCATCATTCCGCAAGAATCTCAAAAACTGATATCGATAACTTTGTACTCTTCAGTAAAAAGTACCCCATAAATAATGGAGCTTCCATGCCCCCTAAACCTATCAAGTTACCCCCTCTGAGATCTCGACGATTAGAGCTCGGACAAACCTACGTACGAAGAAGAATACAATAACAAAGTAGCGCATTAAGTAGAGAAAATTGTTGGATTCCAATCCTATTGAAAAATGCCCAGGGAAACGTTTACTAGAATTACATAAAAACCTCTAAGCGGCGTCTAATTCGGCAAAATTATCATGAAAATGCAACATTTCAAGAAACGTATTACAGGTACAGTTCTCACAGGACATACTCATACACAGCATGGAGCAAAAGTTTATTTTGCTACAGATGAATCTATTTGTAGTAAGAACATTACTACCTAGGCAGTGGCCTTGCGAGTGCATTAATGAAGTCTATAGGGTATCTAAGCATTTCGTATTTTTCCAACACTCTATTCAATGAAAAGCCATCAATAGTGACACCTAAAAGAAGCAAAACTGGCATTTAAAATTCTTGGAAAAACCAATTAGAAATCTTCAAATTTGCCAACAGCAAACAGTAAGAAAAATATTAGGGAAAAAAGTAAGATATTACATGCTTGACTATACAGGCAAAGCTTATGCTGGGCAATAGAAATTAACAATCCCTTCTACAAACAAGATGTGCAGGCCATGCAAGAAAATCTGGACGCAGGATAAGTATAAAATTCAGCGGTACATGGCCTAAGAAACTGCAAAATTTCTGACGAATTCCAGCAACGAAAAAACAGTTAAGGGAGAAGTAGCCACTTAAGATGCGACTTTGGATGACTTAAGAGGCATTTTTACACTCACAAAGACAAAATATCTGTTATGTAATCGAAGAGAAAGCCTCCAAAATTCATAGTAAACCCAGCTCTGATGTCAAATAAACAGAATTTATCGCATCTCTTTCAGACTCCCCCACATTTAATCTAATCATGACATGGGATTTTCAAAAGTACAAACTGCACTATAGTCTTCAAATTTTTCTTGTGTGTTAAAGTATTCGCAGCGCTTGCTAAGTAATCTGTGCAAATTTTGACTTATTACTCACTGCATTCTCCATCACGTCATATCAAAATTATCGATAGATAGCACCAATGATTATAATTCCAGCAGTCTTGCATTAGCTGCTCTAGATCTAAACAAACAAACGGTAAAAAGCACCTGTTCTTGAGACGGACAGCCAATGATCTGCTGGTCTTCTGAAGTGTAATTTTCATCAACTAATCGCGATAGTTGCCTATATACTTTCAATACTTTTGTCTATAAAATAAATTATGGTACAAAGAGAATTTAATATATGAAGTTCATACAAGTTAGTCAAAAAATAAAAGGAAAAACAAAGTGGCATTTAACTATCTTCTAGAACAAACGAACTAGTGGTAATGCAACCTATTATGGTATGTACCATGGGAGGGCAAACTAGGGTGGCAGTGAGAGCAGCATATGCCATAACGTTTTTCGACAACAGTCAGCAATAATTAAATCACTTTATTCACAGGATAGTGACGCAGTGTTATTTCATCAAATTCTGCTCCCTTTGCCAGAGCACTGAGAAAATGGTTTTCAAGCAGAACAAACTTAAACGAAACAGTGAAGATGTATACAGATATATATATATATATATATATATATATATATATA
>WIPJ01000900.1:171792-192041 GCA_018155075.1 Cassiopea andromeda
ACATATTTTTTCCAGCTGAAGGGCATCCCAAAACATGAGTCATTTGCTTGCATAGTAAAAAGAAATGGAAAGCCACAAGCTTCTATGCTGGCATAATATGAGTTCAAAGTGAAGGAAACAGGAAACAGTAATAAATAACGTCCAAAACCTATAAGCCAATTGCTTCCTAGGAAAAAGTATGCCTCACGGTATTGTATTGGAATTATGCTAAGTGCTGAACATGTTTAGATTTGAGCACAAAGGAAAGCTAGCTTTTATATTTTCGTTGATCTAACGTAGATACTCAAAACCTCAAAGTTCGTTATGCCTACTTAGGGAAGTGACTAGAAATTAAAGTAGTACACTTAATGGCAGCCCTAACAATGCAACAGGCGCATGCAAATAGGGAGTTGCCTGTTGGATAAGATACTCAAAAATGACATTTAAGTCTGTGTTGTAGTCTTACTGTAGTGGATTACTAAGTGAGATAGGAGGCTAGCTCTCCATACAAAGGAGGTACTCTTTATTCCGTGGCATGCATAAATATTGTCGTAAATGATCCAACGATGCCCCTCAAAAGAAACTAAGTTTCAAAATAAGAACTTTTTAACAATGTACAGTTTTCCACTAGCTTTCCCACAGCAAAAATTAAAGTTAACCAAAGAAACATTTTCCCAAATAATTGTCTTGTAATTTATTTACAGAGATTTAAACAATAAGACAGTGGTGTCAATATAATTCTTGATAAGCTGTCGGGCTTGTCCCATCACAATACATTACACAACAGTATCCCGGAGAGAAATGCTACAACTCATACTCTCAAAGTGCTACGGTACTGACTGCTTCAGACAGAAAAGGTAAACCATAAAATAAAGGACACTAAGTTAGCGCAAATTAGCAAGAAATAACCTAATTTGGGAATTGTACCATGTCTGAATAATTTCTTTCCACATTAGTCTGAAATCGCGTTACTGTATTCAAGAGAAAAAACACTTGACTATATATCACGCTTACCTTGATTGGCTTGAAGAGAATGTACTCTGTTTCCTTGCTTGCCAAATACAAAGACATACTCTCCATAATTCCAGGAAGCTTTGATTTCAACATCATATAGGCCTCGCTAACAATCTTACGCACATTTTCTGTGAAGAAGAGAAAGCGATGTGAGAAAGACAGATGCATACTACCAAGAATATCAAGAATTCCAATTTCTTTCTGTAACATGCACAAACTCAGTTAAATTCTTTCTGTGAAACATACAAGAACTAGTCTGGCTTCCTTCTGTGACAAATACCGTTTGAAAAGCACTTTTGATACAATAGATTGAAACAATATGCGCACAATAAACAATAAAGAAGTTTCTAATTTTAAAAAATATTTTTCACACATCACTAGCTCTATAGATCCATTTGATCTATTTCATATACTATTTAAGTTCAAAATATGTGTGTAGGCTTCTAAAGACTATATCCTAGCTTTCTAAGTCTTGGTGGCTTATAGGAATGCGTAGAAAGAGCTTCGTGAAGAGCTAAATTAGTAAAAGCAAGAGGTACCTCGCCATATTCAAGTAAAACAAAAGCTGAAAATTTACTACACAAGAAAGAAACACGGTCCTAAATAAAATGGAACATGTGCTAACCAGCATCTTACACCCAACCGCATTCAACAACAACATCAACATTGCCCACATTTAGCTTCATCCTAAAACTAGTCATTCCAACAATTATTTTAGACTAACATGTTGATCTAGTTTCATGATAACAGCACTGAAGATGGCTCAAGGTTGGGTGGAAACAATGGTTGTGTCTAAATAAGTTAAGACATTGTGTCAGTAATTGTAGTGTCAAATTAGTAACTGAGTTAGCTGGAATTGTTATTACAAGGCAACCAAAAAGAAAATGCTAACTTTATTTGTCGTCACCCTAATCTTCATACTTCAGACAAGTGGTAATCATCTAAAAAACACCCACCTGGTCGTGCAAATGGCTGTTGGCTAATCAAATGGCCTTTCTCCTTCCCTTCTTCCTCAGCTAACTTGGCCAATGTATCAATCTTGTCTAAGAATGATGTCAAAGGACTTACAAAGGAATCCACGGCTGTGCTGATAAACTCCTCGCATATGTTTTTTAATTCAGTATCGACCTCCTGTTAAAGAGCAAACCACAGTAAGAATCAACATAGTTCCTCTAAAGCTTGTAGTAATAGTTTGTGCCAATTATCTGAAGTATGCTGCAATTTTTCCCAATTACGTCGTTTGTTTGAAACAGGTACATTACTTCAAGAGGAATATTTTTACAGTACGGACTTCCCATTAACAAAAAATAAAACTTGCCTTTTTTGAATCTAAGCAATATTCAGTAAGTTGAGGCACACCCTGAAAAAGACATAGTATGACTTGAAAAAATGTAATTTGTTTAAATTTGGAATATCTTGAAGTTCAAAACTGTTCTAACCTGTATCCTCTATCCTAATATTGTTACGTAAGGAATATGAAAATATTTACCTCAAGAAGAAATTCCAAAATAGCATTATTTGTACTTAAACTAAGCAACCGTGTTCCCTTTGAGAACAGACCAAATGCAGCAGTTTTCATTTTGGAGAAGTCTAGAGCCACTTCCTTGACAGCAAAATCAACATCAAAGGGGGCAATTTGCTCTCTCAAAATTAGCAAATGCTTGATGAAAAATAAACTTCCATTGATTGCTCCCTACAACAAATACCAGTATGCAATAATAGATAAGAAACATGAGATCTAAAGAAACAAGATAAACGATATCAATATGAAATATACTAATAACAACGCGTTGACAATAACCTTTTTGCAATATCAATTGGCGTTAATAACTTTAATGGTCAATTATTTGATATCATCTTAACATTATAGTTGAGATATATGCCTTTTTCTTCATAAATACATTTTTTAAAAAAATACATAAATGCATTTTTTTTATTTAGCTGGATAAGGATGCTAAAATCGCACCATTATCCAGTTAAACAAAGGAACGTAGCTATACTAATATTGATTTCCAAGTAGTCTATATAAACAAGAAACACTAATTCAATAAAAATTGCTATTATCCACGATAAATCTGTATCTTTAAGGCTGAGAGGTGTCAAAAACTCCCACTAGAGGTGCCTAATAGACAATGGACAGGAAACTCTTTACACGTAACTCATATCAGACATTCGAAGTCCACCTTAAAAGCTGGAAAGACCTTGGAAAGAAAGTCGTAGAGCCCATAGGATCACAACTATGTAAATACAACACCATCATAAAAGAATAATAAACCAATAGATGTAGACATGAAGAAAACTCGGTAGAAATTGAACTTTTCAAGGATAGAATACGATTATATGTCTACATTAAAAATTTTTTCCGATGCTGTCAATGAAGGGGATATGAAGTGAGTACATATCTATGTGCTGATTTGGCTGATAAAACCTGCCATTGTCTCGTACAAATTCAACTCTCATGAGGTACCTTTCTATCGTTAATTGATTTAGCAGCAGCCTTCAGAGTTTTGATACAGATGGAAAGTGCCTCTTGAGCTAAGCCTTCAAAGGTGGATTTCTGAAATGAAAACAAGGAACTCCATAGACTTATTCCAACATCTAAGCGGAAATATTCGCTGAGAAAATCATTCCAGCATTTAACTGTGCATGCCAGACGATGCAAATACCCAGCAGCTCGTCCATCAGAAAATAATGCGAATCATGCATAAATCATGTTAAGCCTAGTGCTAAAATTGAAAAATCTATCAATACAAATGAGCAAAAATCACTGCCGCAGTATATTCAAGTTGAAAGAATGAAAGGGACTGCAACAAGTGAAGTTGATTATGCTATACATATAATCAGAAGTAATAACATACATGGCCCTAAAATTTCCAAGGCAGCCAACTCTATCGTTCTCCTAAGGCTAATGACCAAGTTAGACTTTTCTATCGACGCCAAGATATCTGAAGCTATGCACCTCGTTCAAAACAATGACAACAGATTAGTACGCTTTATCAATATTAATCGTTGCTTTCAAGAAGTTCAGAGTTCATTTTACACGTGGACATAAAAACATACCGATATACAATTATAAAGCTTTGAGAGACAAACTAATGTTCGGCGAACAGTTGGATACCACATGGCTTGCTGGTCCACCATTGCAACAGTTGGGTCTGTTAATTAGATAAATAGAGAGAAGTGAGCACATTAGAGATAAGGCTCTAGCATCAGCAAAACTACAACAAGACAATAATTGTTTTGAGAGCTATATTCTAAGTGCAGGAAAGAAATTGCTTTACTTTGCACGAAAGCTAAGGCTTGATTGCAAAGTCAATATTTCTGTACAGCATAAAGTATCTCCTTCCTTGCTAAATCTCTCACATAAAGACCTGAAGACAAAAGGTCCATACTTCCAAAAGTGCATTTTGCACAGTTCATAATAAAGATGCTCATTCTGTACGATATCCATTCTCAGTATGTCCTGTTTGCAGTTGCTCATATCCAGAAAAGGACCTTCTATACGAGGGCTTATCCTGTAATCTGTAGATGTAAGTGTCATAAAAAGTGTCATTAAGTAAGACTAATGCCTTTGAGATCAAAAACTTTATCCCACCCATAAGAGTATTGTAGTGGAGTGCTATATAATTACTGACTATTAGCTAAAACTGTCGTCTAGCGAAGTGCTATGCCGTTTATGCTTGTCGTCATCCTCTAAAAATAGAAGAGGGGTGAAGGAAAAAGTGCATTCTACTTCGGCTAACAAACTGCAAGCCAGAGGAATAGTCAAGAAGGTGCTAATAACTTACGCCATTGAAAGACAAGATACCCTAGAAAAGGAGTCGGAAAAAACTGAATCTATATTTCCTAAGATGTAAATCAATGAATCTATGACGAACTCCACTAGAATCATACTAGCCGAATGTTTTGATGCATACTCTGCATAATTACGTATCCACTTCAAAAACAGAGATTAGAACTGTTTGGAGCTACTAAAAAGCTGCTGCCAAAATGTCAAGCATGGAAACGCGAATTCCGTTATTGCAGAGATTGACAAGAACGTAACCCATCCTATGCTAAAACCTTTCATATTCATTGCAACAACTTCAACAAGCCATTCATTCGTGGTCAAAGTCAGAGTGTACATTGTAGTCATTTTCATTAGAGGCAAAAAACGTAATACAGATTTTCATTAGTGACTTACGTGCGATGCTCACTAGCCAATTTCATTGGCGGTAAAGTACTCCATGCACGACTATCAGAGATTGTTTCTACTAGCGGTTATATAGTTCACAAGTCAGAAACAAAAGTTTCTCTATGGTTGAAACACAATGTGGGGATCACGAAGAATAGGTATCATCAAAGCAGGAACAGATATCATTGGTAGTAGGACCTGAATCTACCACAGCTTTTGTAGTTAGAGAAAACATTTGGTAGAACAAATAAAATGCATTTTCACTTTTCCTTAGCAAGCAATAACACTTTTAATAAAATATGCCATAATTTTGTATAGCTAAAGCAGTAGAAGGTCCTAATGCTATTAGAGAGATCGTATTTTAGCGAAGGAATGAATTCCCTTTCGGCCGATGCTTCGTATTTTACTCATCAACTTATATCAACTTTTCTCCAACAGTTAATCTGCTATGCTCAAGAAGATTATTTGTGCACATACATCCATTTAACTAACTGTATGTTACTGCGTAAAGTACCAGAAGCTAAAGAAAGTTTTGCTAAGCTAAAACAAAGTTTCAACACTGAGCCAAATTAGCTGTTCTTGGGAAGAAAATGTGCAGTCTTTCAACAAGGCTACTGGATGAAATGAGTGTGTTGATGACATGGAGGACACGCTGTTCTCATGGATATCTCTTTAGCAACGTTACGCTCTTGCAAAAAAATTGAACACTAGTTGCCTTCAGCCCTAGCATCCTCACTATACCAGCTACAATGGATTCTCAAAATTATATCTCGTTTATCCATGGCAGAAGATGCAATTTCCTTTATGAATTGATAGGAAGAAAAGTTGGACTGCATCACTACATCTTAACACGGGAAAGCGAACCAAAGGAAAGTCCAGTTATTTCTAAGATGCCATAATGTTACCAAACATCAACTGTGAAATCACAAAGGCTGCCACTAATGTCACTGTAGACTTCAGTTTTATTCATAGAAAGTGGCAAGTCTTGTAAGCTTGAAGGATTTTTTAAAAATCATACTGCAATATACAGTTATTCACCAAAATTGATATCTTATTACAAGATAAAGTCTCTTCAAAAGGAAAGTGTCATATAGCAAAATACTGTTACTGCTTTCAGTATCAAAATACTATCTTCAAAACACTCAGATAAGATACTGCCAATCTCTGATTGCACTAATATAAACAAGCCATATAGAATTATTTGCTGCTAAACGTATGCCAATAGACCACCACTTACATGATCGACTTTCTTTCTCGTCATCAGACTTTTCTGCAGCATTCCCAGTCTGCAAAAGATAAAATGGCAGATTTCAACTTTTACAATAATTAATTGCATGAACTAATCATTAACTTGCACTTGCTCTTCCTAAAATATCAAGCAGTTAAATTACCAAAGTGATGAAGTGTGAAAAATGAAAGTAATTTGCCAGGGCATTAATCATTAACTTGCACTTGCTCTTCCTAAAATATCAAGCAGTTAAATTACCAAAGTGATGAAGTGTGAAAAATGAAAGTAATTTGCCAGGACATTAAGCTTTAAGTAATTTACAACACAGTTTGAAGCAGGTGGTGAATTTCAATAGTACAACCTCCATCATAAGCTTATCAGGATAAGCCAGGTCACCAGCAGCGGGTTTGTAATTCTCTATGTCATTCCGTATATACGTCTGAAAAGAACGTAGTAGGCACAGTGAAGATGGCAATACTTCAGTTTTGAGGTTCAAGCAATCTCGATAAGATAAGCAAAAACTGTACAAAAAGCATCATCTATGATTTTTCTCTTCAACGTCTAATATCACACAGATGTTTATCATTTCTCTGGGTTATAAAATCCTTGTCATACTTCAGCATTCACTAAAATCTTTGCAAAAATGTCTACATATCTATATATTTATACAGGTATCTACATTTAATGCCGGCCGAGTTTGTATTGGAAAGACATTGCCTCATTTCAATTATTGCAATCCAGTGTACAATAATTGCATAACTCTCACCTGAGCTCTGTACACCAGCCGTTCTTGCACATCTTCTAACAACTGGGAAACAACAACTTCAAATGCAGACAATTGATCCCCTGAAATTTTAAATATAAATTCAACTTTAAAATTCCTTGCTGTTATACATCTTTCTTTATAGATCATACATAAATGAGTTGATATGCGATCATCTAAAAGTGCCTAGCTCAGGAGTCGGGTATGCCCCAGTTCGGTTACAAGTTGGCATGATATATGTAGAGGATGGAGAGCGCCAATCTACTCAAGCGAATTAACATCAAAGAAACTTTTCCTTCTGAAAGAAATGGTAAATTGCTTTATATAGCAAAACTTTCTTGTGACTAAGAAGAAATTCAAAAAGTTAGGTTCCCTATTTGAACTAAGAAACTGTTCAAGAGCGAAAGACAATCCCTGCCAATTTTTATAATTAGAAGTCATAAAAAAGAACAAATGTAGCACTAAAATTTAAAATGGTTTGAGCGGAAAGCATTGCAAAGGAAAAAAAGTAAATTACCTTTTCGAGAAACATGGTCTTCTAGCATTTCAACCTATGAAATAATGTAAAATAAATCTGTTTTAAAATTCTTTTCTCATGGTATCATTCAAATTAGGTAATTCTTTTACAACTAAAATAAAGACAATCTAATACAATATACAAAAATAAATCTGATTTTACATCATAGAGTTGTCTCCATGTGTCAGCTCCGTGGAAAGCAAATAACTTTTGACCATAAGCTGTTCTCATTTGAGGTATAGCTCTATCATACTAAGTGCTTCGAATGACTCAATTGTGAACTTAAGATAATTAGAAGATCTCACAAAAATTTTCAGGTGCAAGTATATTGAGGGATTTCTATACCATGCTAGACATTTCTCTATGGACTAACCTATGAACAAGAAGTCAATGTAATCTTTGTAACGACGGAGCAGATCTGAATCACATGAGCTGATAGCAAAAACTTATGCAGCTCTATTGTGCAAATTTTGCGAGATGCTTAGCTAAGGATCTCCAGACGTGTCGTGAAGGGGGGACTTAGGGTAGCTCGGCCCCCCTTTATCAACCATACGTTAGGCTGGTAAAGATGTTAACTACGTATCTGTCGAAAGAGGAGTGAGGAAAGGTACAATAAAAGAATAATGCTACAACCCTATGTCGGCTTTCTCCTTCCGTCAATACTAACAAATATCCAGCAGTAGCAAGCAAATTGCTGCCATAGATTCAAAAATGGGCGTAGCTAAGAACGTGGTTGATATATTTTCTACAACACAGCCCCCCTTCTTGCAGTGTTAGGAAGGCACCACTGGGTATTACCACATCATCCCCAAACTAAGTAACAGTAGCTCAAGTTGTGCTCAACAAAGCATAGATATGTGTTCCTTACCGACTAAAAGTTATAAAGAACTAGCAAAAAAGCAGAAGCCACTTGCACACTTGGGAAAAACTCATTCATTGCATAAAAAGCGTGAAAGAGTAGATATGCTTTTATGTAAATGTTCTATGGAAGAAGCAGATACCTTGAGAATATTGCAAAGCTCGGCAAGTGTTTCCATGTATGTCATGTAGATTATTAGGGGTCGAAATGACTCATAGAGTGTGTTGCAGAAGCCTTCCAATAATAAGCTAAAAGGAATTGCACATTTCTTGAAATATTACAACTAGACAACAGCATAATATTACCTACTGAAAGCAAGAACTTACAAAAAACACATTGAGAGATTGTTATAGTGAAGATGTCGCTGGAAAGCTGAAAGAGTGAAACTAGAATGCAAATGGAAAAAGTTAAATTCAACAAAATTCTTCAATGAGTGGTGCATCTCTTAAAGTAATAACACCTTTCAAAGTTAGAAATTAGCAAAGGGTACAGAATTAGTAACATCTAAAACCACATACTCTAAGCCATTACTTTTCTTTGTGAAAAAGTCAAAATACAATTGGTATTCATCTTGACAAACATGAACCAAAAATGAGCAGCCAGATCGAAACTGCAAAAAATTGTCATTTCGTGCATTAATTGCTTTAATAAAAAGAAAACCATTAAGGCATAATCGTCAGTCTGAACATATTATCAAGAAGGAGAATAATAAGTGAAACCATTAAATTACTGAAATATACTATAAAGTCATACATACATCTAAAATGTCTTGGCTTACATACCAACGTGCAATGATTCCGCGTGTGTTGCTTGACCAACTTCTGCACAGTTGTAGCAACAAATGGATGAATAATCTGCTCCCTACACTCGAAATAATAATTCTGACAATCTTGAATGAAGGACTCATACCTAGAAAGATAAATCAAAAAGTTTTACCATGTAAAAAGAGTCAAATAAGTCAAGTGAGTCATCATAATGCTGTCATTACACTGTCTACTTGCAATTTCTAGCATTCCCCTGCGAGGCAACACAATTCTGACAATTGGATACAATAACGTAACCATACTGCTAATTAGAGCATGCTAGAGATGCCTACTATAGCTTTCCACAATAAGCATATTTATGCTCTGCCTCTTTATTTTTCAGTCAATGTAGCATCGTTCTGTAGAGCTCTCATTGCAACTCCATACCACTACTATCCTTACAACTGAAAATCCAAAGGGATAGCAAGCTGAAAAGAGGTACCAAATGTATCCAAGGAACTAGTCTAAGATCAATCTCCGATCCTGAAATTGGCTGAAACTGAATCTAAAGTAAACAATTTTTTTCAAGCGATTTAAACATATTGGACTTAATTGCATAAAATAGTAAGCATGGAGACATATAAAATACATACTCTTTCTGATTCCCGCGCTTTTGCTCAACCTGTTCCATAATATTCTGAAAAACATTGCAAAGACGATATATAGAATCCACTCCCACCAGCATTTATCATGATATTTGTTTGAAAAGACAGTAGAGGGTATATACTCAATTTCCAACCATTTTATGCCTAACGTCTCAGCTGCAGATATACCTATATATCAACGTTGTTCTCTGCAACAGCGCACTCATAACCATAAGACTCCGGGAAATGACATTTCACTACACCTACTCATTAATGTGCTTTTCAACTATGTTTCATGATCAATCTAAATTCTATGCGTGTTTCAATAATACTTGTGACTACAAAATTGAAGCAAAATATCCAAATACTCAAATATTACCACCTACCTTAACTCTGAAAGCTTGGGTTTTGAATTTTCCGTACATTGCTGTATATGATGTCTCCTGGGCATTCTCTTGCTATACAAAGAATATTATCAAAACAAACTACCTGTAGATCTTTTTCCACAAGAGAAATAAAGCGAAGTCCCAGCTGATGCTGGCTAATCTAAATAAATAATAAGAAGAGCCTTTAAACTATCTGCGTAGATCAAGTGCGTTCTCAAGGAAGTCATTTACTGGAAAAAAAGGGCACGAAATCTAAAACTTATCAGCATTTTCCAAGAACGAAAATATACAATTCAACTTCCTCTCGATTTTCAATGAGAATGAATTTGTTGAAATAATGAATTAACATTTCCTATGCTCACGGCAATGAAAACCATATTTAGTTCAACATTCAATACACTCATTGATAGTCTATGCTCTCTTACTAAGTGGCCTTCCAAATGCCATAACATATATTCTTAACGGCAACGCCATGGAATGTATAGAAATTTCACATGATCACATGGGCCTTACTTGTATTTCATATTTGCATCTTCACTGACTTCATATGAATGTTTATGTGCAGCGCAAAAGAAGAATGAATGACACCTTCACCTATTATCGCTAATGTATACTATGATAGTTGTTGGCGCATAGGCTTAAATTCCAACTACACTTAGAATATTGCTTCTTACTAACAGCATATTAAGGCGTTCGTAAAATTGATAAGGATGCTATACCTTTTGAATATGTGACGATGTTTGATCCGTAGCATTTTTAAGAATTCTAACAACAAGTTGTTTGAGCATTCCAATGGCTTGATTAAGACATTGCTTAAATCGTATGAGATAAACAGAAGATTCTTTAAAATGAGCCTGTAACAAAAAGTAGATTACTTCACAAAAGCATAAAAATTTGCAATATATCACTAATACAGAGATTAAAACTATATATTTAGACAAAATACTATATCATGCATTTAAATGTAAAATAATTGCAAGATTCCATGGAAAAAAACCAAAATAGCAAGGAATTTTGCTCATTTAACTGACATTAATCTTCAATTTCTAGAATGTCAGATGGCCTAATTGCAACATCAAAACATTTTCGGAGGAGACTAAAAGTATATCAAAATGCACACCAATACAATAAACGTGCTTGGTAATGTACATTATCCATTTGTCAATTAAATATTGCGCGAAATATGGAGTGAACAAGGAGAAAACATAATTCCCATAACCTGTATAATAAAGTACTCACATTTTTCTCCATATAGGAGATGCATTCGTCTATTCTAGTTAGCAAAGGAACAAAGGATTCCCCAGATACTGATATCTTTGTACCATTCATTTTCTAAAATAAAAAACACTTTGGTAGACATGGCATCAACTCCTAAAAAACTATGGCTACAAGATTCGATCTTTTCATTGAATAAAAATATGCAATTCCAGCTCCATCTATGAATCACTATTTTCTTATTACAAATGTACTAAAAGTAGCAAAGTCAATAAACAACGGACAAAGTGTAGAATCAAAATTAGCAATGAGGGTAGTCCTGTCCCTTGTTTCACATGTCAAACGTACAATATGGCTTGTAATAAGGAGTTTTCTTTTTTTGTATACGTCTAACTATTACATACTACAAGAAAAAGAACAAATTACAAAAACGATACCGCAAGGAGAATGCTCTGTCATAACAACCCGGCGGCCTACACGTATAAAGAATCATTCACCCTCTACTAAACACCTCACATGTGGAGGGAGGGCATTTGATTTTCTACCGCTATAGGCATTGCCAAACCCACATAGGGGGGAATGCCAACGGAGCAGCAACATCAGGGAGAGAAATGCTCAGAAAGCGATACAAAATTTGCGCTAACGCAAAGAGTAAATGATTCCCAATTAAAGTACAAAATAGACATGAAAAACAACCTAGAACCATTAATGTAATTATGTTTTGATAAGGTAAAGGGAAATATCTTTAATGGGATGTAGCAAATACTTATTTAAAGCGATCTGTTGCATGCATAAACTTCAAGGTTGCTTCAAGTAATTTCTTGTTGAGATCAATAGAAAGTCTTTCACCACCACATAAGATAACTTTTACTAACTCTTGATTAGAGGAAGGAGAAGAGAGACCATGAAGTTGCAATATTGCAGCTACGCTCGTTAAGAGATCATATCTAAGCCCAACATATGAATGGCATAGCAGCAGGTAATGTTCCGCATCTTCCATGCCATCGTTTGAAGGACACAAAGGATTTATTGTTTCTCTGAAATTATGTCTAAACTTATGAGAATTAAATTTGTCAAGTCTAATCGTAGTTGTGTAAGAATGGTCCATTCGATCGGGTCATAGATACTATAAACTGGCTTAAGAGGAGGACGGATAAGTTTTAGCAATTTCGATAAGGAGTGTTAGTATCAATGCATTATGAGTTACATATCAGCTATAATTTGAAACGTACATGCTTAATGGTCTCCAATGAAGTGAAATAAGTGAGTCGTTCTGTGATGCCCTCAGCGTGACTAGTTAACAATGCCTTCAAGAAAATTAAAACAATAGATAAAATGGGGAACAATTTAACCCTGCAGATGATTTGGAATAGCATAATCATTTTGGGGTAATAGAAGAAAATTTTCTAGGCCATAATTTCACTACCAGCACAAATCTAATCTGTTTTGATCTTAAATAATTCTTTCCTTTCCAATTGATACTAGCGAAAGTTTTCTAATAACTTTACTATTTCTTCATTTATAAAGAGTATGAATATTCTATTTCTTACTGATACTTAAAATGCCAATTAAATTCAGCAGAAAATTTTTTCATAGCTTTCAATGAATCAATGATACAGAACTAATTTTACATAAATAAAGATTAATCTTTTTCTCTGAGTAATGACACTTTACACTACTACTTGCTCAGCTATAAAACTAAAATATTTTAAAACCATGTATCCATCAATCAGGAAAATACCTGTTCTTGTATTGATTGTTCACAGGCATCATGTAAAGCTCTAGTTTGTGTTAATACAAATGTATATTTGCCTTGAAGCTCCTCTAAGGCACCCAGCAGATGCTGAATCTGCTCTAAAATCACATCACACTTTGTACAATACTCATCAAGTTCATTTCTGTGCTCCCTGGACAAATACAGACGAATGCAAGTAGTAACAATTGCTGAGTATAAAAAACATGATGCTGAATACATGAAGCTTTAATAGGAAGCTTCTTCCAGCCAAGCATGCCAACCACACATGGTAAGTTTGACTACCCCATACTTTTCTCACCCAAAGGAGGCAGACAGGGGCAAGATGTGCCCTTTTGAGCAGTAACATATGTATCTACAAAGCAATTCCTTATCAACACAAAGATTCATACATGGAATGTTAATAAAATCCATTTCTTGGGGTCCTGTGGTAAATTCTGCCCCCTTACTCTATTCTGGTACAGGCACCCCTACCTCCACCTCAGGGTACTAAAGGCAAACTATTCTGCACATCTTTTCATGATCAAAACCAGATCTTTAGGATACACAGATACACTCAGATACTCATGCACAACTAGTTATACACTCATGTGAAGGAATAGACATGCTCTCAAGTACACAGATAGATATATACAGACACATATTATTCTGAGTCTAAATGTAATTTTGAGAGAAATTATTTGAAGTATCTATCAATTTTTCATGCTGCTTCTTTTCTGGACCTCAGTATTTGGTTTCTCATAAAAGACAAACATAATCTGGGTTTAGAATCCTAGAAATGGGAAAAGCTTTATCAACAAAGTAACTAGCTTATGTTTATTTGAAGGCTTTTTTTATTGTTAACATCAATTTAAAATAACTTACACAGTACATTACAGTACAATGTACCCCCATAGCCAAAACAACATTGGGTCACTGAGTTCTGGCTAAGGGTGGTACCAACATTTTAACAGCAATTTATAATATTTAGAAAATGAAATGAAAGGGTCAAACAAATTTGATAAAAAAAAATGCAAGTAAATGCAAGTGATCAGGGGTGGTGCTAGAAAAATTTCTTGGGGGTGTCAAGTCTCCAGCTGCCGAGTAAGGAATGTAAACTCAAATTTATAAACCAAAGCTGGTTTTAAAGCATTTTTCAAAATATATAAGATGCACAACTAGCAATTTTGGAGGGCAGGGGTCAAATTAACATTAAAATTTGGTGAAGAAGAAATGGCCTTTGAATACTTTTTCAGAAGTGTAAGTGGAGGAAATATTGTATGAGGTTTACTGATATCATTGCTTCTGAAGGTAAATGATTCCTATCGCCATTTCTTCTTATGGTACGAAAGGGAAAATGGGGAGCTGGAGGAAGCCCCCAGAACAGTTGTTTGACAAAGCCTATTCCATGTTAGGAAAATGCCCTTTTTAAAAACAGAGGGCACTACAAAAAAGGCACTCTCATTCCTAATTTGAAAAGGGCAGGAGTCCAAACCTCCATGGCCCCCCTAGTTGGCCTGTATAAACCAACTGCTTTTCAAATATAGCTCATCGACAGAGAAGCACTTTCCATGTACTAAGGTAACTCTCTCTAGAAAGTCAGAAAATGCCTTTCTGCATAGTAGGAAAACATGTTTTCATAATTGATCTTCATTTTGGGATGGAAAGTATAACCCCAACCTTCAATCACCTTTGCAAGAATATGGAAGACAAACTTTGATCTTGAAAGTAGAAATCTTACTGTTCAAGAGTCTAGTCAGGTAAATAAGAAAATTATGAGAGAATCTATTGGTATCCAGCAGCTGAGCAAATTCATGATTTTCAGTCCGTGGGGGTGTCACACCCCCACATTCCACCTGTAGCACTACCTATGTAAGTGATGATCGTTATTGATTGATTGATTGATTGATCGTTTTGAAGGCTTGAATATAGAACAGATCCTATTCAAGGCAGGCTTTTGTGGGAAAATTACAATAGGAATTTTAGCTATCACACACCTAAAACTGTTGAGGTGCATGATGATATGTGGCTAAGGAAATCTTTTTAAGACCATGCCCTTTACAAGTTTCTTTTTTAACAAGGAACCAGTTTATAAGCAACCTAGTACTGGACAGTCTAAAATGTAAGAAACTTTTGGAACTACAAGAAAAGAGCTAGGAAACTTTAGACAAATAGCATATTGTAACCATTCATTAGTTCAGTGTAAAACTGTACCAAAACAATGTGAACATGACACTACTATAGAACTTAACTCACATTGAAACACATTTTTTACTATAAGACAAATAGCTTGCTATATTCGTGTTTTGTGTATGCTTTCACTGCAATTCAGTTCACTTAATTAAGAAACCTTTAGGAAACTTTCAGAACTGAAATGTGGTCAAAAATTAAGAACCTTTTAGTACTAGGCTTGAGCTAAGTTTCATATATAAAAAAGTGTGCTTTTTGGCTATAAATATGGCTAACATCCTTTTTAGTACTTTGATGGTAACAGAAAAGAGATAAAGAAGTGGTAAATTTCACATCTCATTAAAGAAAGCAACTTTACAATTTCATTTTTAATAGCTGGAGTTATTTTAGCAAAGCAAAAAGGAAGTCTTTCTGACTTGCAAACAAGAGCTTTTGCTTGAAGGAGGATGAGGGGGTTGAGATTGAGTATTCATGTTTTAAAACATTGATGCTCTCTACATTGAAATGTACACTTTAACTATTTATTGCTGCACAAAATCATTCCATCACCACACCAAGTGGCAATCACTACATCTGAAAAATGCATATAGTGTCAGCTAAGAACCATCTGCTGACATGCTAAGAATTTGTCAAAAAAGTGTGGGATATTCTAATGAAACTTTCTACACTATTGATATGGCCAACAGCATGCCTATTTCAGTACATCACACAATCCAAGAAAAGCTTCAATTTGCTACTAAAGTTGTAGAATGTTCTGACAATAAAATGGCATGAATCTGATGACAGAAATTAAATTGATTTGACAGCAGAATTTCTGGCTGGGAGCTGTGACACCTCTACACCTCTTCATTGGTACAGGCCTGACAACACATAAACAGAAATAAAATTTGGTAACATTTTCTATACTGTCTGCAAGAGCATTCATTGTTAGTACAGCAGCTCTCTTTCATAGTGGGTAGCTGATTATCTTCAAACAATATTTTGCACAAAGCTTGCATCAGATTTCATGACATTGGTTCTTATCACATTCCTCAGCCTGAAGCCCAAGAAAGCATATTTTCTCCATGATATAAAGATTTAGAGGTCTTATGAAATATCTCTTTCTCTATAACAGTAGCTGCAATTTTTGAAAAACCAACTCAAAGGCAATCTATGTATATACAGATTCCCTCAAAACCCTGCATGGTGTAAATTTTCCCCAAACTTACAATCAATGAAGGTTCTCCTAAGGACTGATAGCTCTTGTAAAAAAAGACTACTATAAATCCAGTGCTTCCATTTTTAATATCGAGCATTCCTCAAATCAAAGCCAGAACTTCCTTGAATATCCTAAAAATTAGAATTTTTATTTCCTTAAATAATCCCTTATCTGTCACTTCCTTCTTAGCTGTTCCAATATGCACATACTAGCTATCATAGCTAATTTATTTAGCAATGACTTAGAAAGCAAACCCTCTACAAAATTTTGGCTAAAGTTTTTCCCACAACTCAATTCTTTTTTACAAGAACCAGTAAAATTAAAGGTGTGGCTGTATAGATAATTATAAGTATGCCAGGTTAGCGTGGCATCCAATTTTGGTAGGGGTAGCTAATTCATGAGAAGTGACAAAGTTGTCATTTCTCATAAAAAAAACAATTATACTTGAGCCTCAGTTTTCAAAAAAGCAAGTGCAACTCTGAATTTGAATATACTTTTGAACGCACATTCAAGACCATTGTGAAAATTAACTCTATGATATCTAATATTGAATTCTAAGTCCTCTTAGAGTCACAAATTATATTGCAATGCAAATGTTGCTAATAAATTTTGGGGATAAGTCCTCAACAAATGTAAAAGCTCTAGTTACTGAGCTTAAGAACACAACATGCTGCATTTTTCTTTATTTTACCTCTGTTCCCCCAAATTCCTTGGGGCTTGGAGGGTGCCTCTAAGAGGACTTTAATTCTGGCATGAGCATTTACGACTGGATGCCCTTCCTGACATCACCAATGGCCTGTGATGGGCCTTGAACCCAGGGCCATGTTAGTCTGAATCGAGTGCATTTCCACTAGGCCACGGCTGCTCAAGAACACAACATGCTGCATACTCCTAGTAATTTGTCATAACTACAAATGAGCTCAATGGCTGTCAAAAAAATTCACTTCAAGTTAACATCAAATGTCCTATCTAATTTGACCACTATCCATTTAATAGCATATAGCTATACTGGTTTTCAGTATGTTCTAAGCCAAGAGTTTTTAAATTTATCTCAAGCTAGCAGAAAAAAGGAAATTCCTTAAAAAGTCCTTCAATCCTGAAATTCATTAAAATGTTCCTTGTGAAGGCAAAAATTCCTTAATCTAAGGAAAATTCCTTGAAAGTGGAAACACTGCATAAATCCTCAAATTAGCCCTCGCCCCCATTGAATATGCTCCCTTCAAATAAGCCCCTATCCTAAAGCTACAAATTGTTAATAAGCCTCCCTTGAGTAAGCCCCACCCAAGCACTTGACTGTACCTATTTGATAGCCTGTTAGTGCTTTGTAGAGCTAGGAAAGAAAAAGCAGCCATTAAGTATTGAAAAGTTGCCTTTCCCTTAAAAAACATCCTATTACTTCTAGAACTAGTTACTAGTAGAAAAACTTCAACAGGAATATGACCAACTACCAAGAAAACTTTTAAAGCCCTCCTTGAATAAGGCCCCTCAAATAAGCCACCATGCAAAAATTCAAAAAATAAATAAGCCCCCAGGGGGCTAAATTGAGGATTATGGTACCTGTATGTATACTCTTGGTCTTGTTCCATCTGTGCTTGGACTTGAGTAAACCAGCTAAAGAACTGAATAAGGGCAAATATCAAAACTACTTGGTCACAATCAAAGATCACTAAGGATTAAGGCAGATAGAATGATTATACTCAAGCATTATAAGAAAAATTTTCTTTACTGCTAATTCTTGAGTGCTTCCAATACCCCCTACTTTTTTCTAACTATTCTTAATTCTTTTTCACATATAAATGCAGTCATCATCCCTTTTATTCTCACTTAAAACACTTAGCAGGGATGATCATACTTGAAAGTCTTGCTGTATGTAAAAAATACCATGACACATACCTGTTGTGCATTTTCAACTTTTCTGCCACCCCACTCCAAACCAGAAATTTCTGACAATTTTTCTTCCTGCCTTGATGGCTCTTCTTTTTGCTGAAGAAGCATATTCTGAAACTGAGAGCTTAATATAAAAATAAGTGGTCCCATGACAATGCCCTGGGGGCACCACTAGTTAATTAGTTCTGCCTTAATGCTGTGGCACTTACTAAGTAGTACTACTCTCTGCTCTCTCTTCAAAAGGAAATCCTTGAACCAGTAAGGAACATTAACACTCGTGTCATAACTCTCAAATCCTTCATGGCAAAACTTGTCGGTCTATGGATAAGGTTGGTCATGAAAGAATTGAAAATCAACATGGCTCCATTCACAACAGATCAATAGTTTGCAAAAAGTTGCAAACTGTCGATCTGCTGCTAATGAAGCAATGTTGATTTTCATTTTAAGAGATATTTACTCTTGCGACATTCACATGTATGATTTTCTTGCTATCTGTTCAAATATTTTGGAATGTTATACTCATCATAAATAGTAAATCTAAGTGCTCCTGCCCTTTGCAATAAGATCTGAGCTTTCCTATGAAAAGGGAACAAATTCATCTGATGCTTGAATGAACACAAAACTATACCTTTTTAGGCACAGGTCTTTTGTTGTATGTGTTCAGTTCTATAATGCTTGCCTTCTGCTTCTCGGTTAGAGGTGCCAATTGATTATTCTTGGAATCCCAGCGAGAAATTCTATTTGTGCTGGATTCTCTCTCCATATTTCTATTTCTTCTATAATTCAAGCGATATCTACAGGAATATGTCACTTTTTACTACATGGATCGCTCGCCATTACATACTGTCTACTTTTGCAATCAACGCTGACGTGGATTGTACTTGACTCGTAATAATTCAAAGCTAGGAGACAGCCAATTCCCTGTAAGGCTGTACAGTGGTGACTTTGGCATGGGATTCTCTACTTGCAACTCCAGCTCCCTGGTTCTTTATTGAGATATTTAGAGTATTCCGCTCTTAACTATGAAGTTACCGATCTCTTGATAATAGTTATTTAGGAAATAAAAATAGATTTGTTTTGTTACTGTCAATGAGGGTAGCCGTCCAATCGAGGCTAATACGATGCCATCACTGATCTCAAAAGAAAGACTGGATCGCGCATTGGCTTTCAGAATACGAGGCCAGAGGAATTGCTTGGCGGCCATCTTGGTCTACCGAAGTACAAAAATGGATAGAACTGCCGAGGAGTTAAAAAGGAGTTGCTATAGATTACACTAAGGTCAGAACCTGTTGAAATAGGTTTCGGAAATTATTTTAGGCTATGAAACTAAGCGTTTAACCAATGGTACCTTAACTGGAAGCGAATAGCACCCAAGGCCTAGCTCTACTATTGGCAGAAGTCGATGATTAATTGTATTCCTGTAAAGTTCACACAGTGAAAAAAAGTCAAAGGTTTGTAGCACATGTATTTAATTTATGTTTATCTATATATTTGTGTGTATTTCAATCAGAGTTTCTCCATCTGATACTGCGATTTGTGATATAATCAGCATTGCTTTACTGGTGCTTGAACAAAACTAGCTTTGTTAGTTGTTTCCTGACTTTCTTTTCGCATGTATTTGCATTCAATTCCTTGCCAAGATGATGCAGCCGTATTTTGCAATAGCATAGCGATATAATTTTGATTAGCGAGAAAATGTGATTGTCTGTTGCTGGCAGAT
>WIPJ01000901.1:33606-53890 GCA_018155075.1 Cassiopea andromeda
CAACAGCAAACTGTTCAAAATCCTGGAATATAAAGATAAGCATGACGTAAGATAAGTTTTTAAAACAAGCAAATTGACTAGCTTTCAATGTCTTAATTGGATGAGCTTCTTATGCATGCTAATAACTGCGTGTGCAAGAGACATAAATCATTAATTTGTTAGAGATACGAATCCTTCAAGTTTACCGCTAGCGGTCACTCCCCTAAGGGATTTCAAGAGCATGCGTAGAAGGCACATTTCCAGTTTGCTTGATTGTGGGCAGCGCAATGGGATAGTGCATGACTCGCGCATGGCAACAGATTCACCGGCCAATGATTGGCTTTAAACTTCAACGGCGTAACAATAGGTTTTAACAATAAGAGCAATCCTCAGTATCCTCAACGAAATGAAGAGTGAACCTATCGCGTAACGAGGAATATTCAATTCAATGTGGTACGTGCAACAATAAGAACAGTAAAAACTTCTATCCATGTGAACTATGCAGAAGCTCAAGTCACAGGAGCTATGTTGATAACTGGTGAAATACCAAACTCGAAGTTACGTACACTAAGAACAACATATTAACATACATAAACTCTTTCTTTATAAGAACACGAGCCTGAAATTTGGAGTGAAACTAAGAAAAAATTAAGAATACGACTGAGCCTGAAACCTTGTCGTGAAATGCATTTATTAAAAACGATGCAGAGGCTTTCAACAAACAAATGGACATGAAATGTCCTCTTCTTGTTAACCAGCGAAGAACTGACAGCCTTGACACTTTCTTTGGTTTTCGCAAATGAGTTGCTCCTAGTGAAACTATACATTGTGCTAACATTGTCTATTTATAATTGTTTACAAACTTTTCTCAATAAAAAACATTAATATACAAGAGAGATCGTGTTGGTTGTACTAATTGGCTCTCAACCTATCAATACATCCAATGTTGTCTTGTATATCGTCTTTCTACATATTTCTAAATGGCCTACACGTTACTAATTTAAGAAGAACTTAAGAACAATTCAGCTTCAACATATGGGAAAAATTAAGAACAGCCAGCCTGAACGTCAATTTAACTGAAAGGTCAATTTAATTGTTTCTTATAAAGAAGGAGTGTATATGAATATTACAATTGGCTATGGCGAAACATGGAGAAAAATTTACCTCAATTTTGGAAAGAGCATCTTTATGTATTCCTCTTTCGACATCCAACCTCCCATCTACCTCATCAGATCCTTGAAGTGACGATACACTACTAGTTTTCCTAGACCGCTGCCGCTCAAACTTTCCATCCTCAGCACTTCCTAGATCCCTGTAGTTTCCAACATTGTTAATCATTGGTTCGCTTTGTAACAATTGCTGTTCATGAAAGTTCTCCACAGAAGAAGCAACAGCCGTACTACTATTCAGCCCATTAATACTTGAATCTCTTTTCCCTGAATGTCCAAATAACCTAAAATTGTGAGAAAACGATCGTTTCCGCATCGGTGGACTTACTCTGGAGTTTGTTGTTGAGTTGTCTGTGCCATTCTTTAGGGTATCTGACCGTCTAGAGCCAATAGGCGTTGTGGCCTTTTGTGTGCTTCTAAGTTTTAAAAAGTTTTGCTTGCTTTTCCTTTTTTCATCTTTGAAATCCTCGGTAGCAGGTACATCTACCTTGAGATTTATGCTTTCAATTTCTTGCTCTATATCATTTAGACTGTTTTCAAGCATAGATAGGTTTTTCTCCTCCTCTGCAACTTCTGCTCCCTCCGTTTTGGCAGTGGGTTGCTTCGTCTTCTCTCTCAGAGCTTTGATCTTCTCATTAAAATATTTCTTTTTAAGTTGCAACGAATTCCGTCGTTTCATCAATAACGTCTGTTGCTCATTGTAATTATCGTAAACATCAAATGTATCTGAATAGCTATGTGACAAACTTAAAGACTGTGAGAGATCAATTCTTGAGTCAGAATGTCCATTTCGACTCTTCCCTTTTGGCGTAGAATTCTGGGGTGTAGACGGGCTTTGATCAGCGTTGACAAAGCTGGATCTCTTAGGAGATGCTTGCAATAGTTGTTGGAGCGATCCAACTCTTTGATCATTTCCATTTTCATCAAAAATTGGTGAACTTGGAGCGGATACATACATTGAAGAGAATCTCGTTTTAGACGCAACTGGTGACTTAGGGTATCGCTTATTCCCGTGAGCTTCTTTCAGCTTTTGTACTTCTTTCAAACATGACATTCTTTCGCGATCACATTCCACCTTATTTGCTAATTTAAGTTGGCCAAAATCTGGCACTGAATAGCGACTTTTAATCACTCTCCTTTCCATCCCATTGACATTGAGGAAATCGGTTGACTTGTTATGATTCTGCAAATCACGTGATCTGCCTCTGTTAAGAACTGAGACACTGGCGGATCTTGACGACGGCGGGCTCGAAATGCTAGCCCCAACAGTCCTGTACGGCTGGCGAATGTTGTCAGTTGGCTCTTTGTCTTCCTGCACAACGGCGTTGTCCACTTCGTCGTTAGAAGAGCTCACTATTTGCTGAGGTGCTGAGTTGGTTTTCTTTCGTCTTGCAACCTAATTGCAACAACATTTGAATGTAAATAATACACAATTCAAACGGTGTGTATCATACATATCAGCAAATTGCACTTTTTCAAAGGCTCAACTGTCGCTAGGCCAGGCCTCCGCGACTAGTGGCGCGCAGCAAGTGCACTCAAAAAGAAAGGGAAAATGAGAAACGCATTATATCATCAACTTTTGGGTTATATTTACTGGGAGTATTTTTCCAGGTTTCAAAACGTTTACATCTATGGTACCACATTTGCAGTATCACTAACTACTGAGATGAAGGCACGTAAGGAAGCAGGTATAGCTTTTAACTGAGGCCCTTCATGCATGCTAACTTTGCCAAAGGGCGCTTAGCAAATTTTAGTTGAGAAGGAATGCTAGAGGCCATCGAATGACTGATATTTTATACCTAAACACACGAATACAAAACAATGACATGGCTTCGTTCAGAAGATAATGATTGTAGTCTACTAATATGCGCTCTGTGATAAACAGCACAGTTTACCTTATCCTTCCATCGTTTGGCGTACTGATCAACACCAGCATTTGATGCGTCACTTCCTTCAAAACAAGATATATCACCATCTGTACCACTGTCAATACTCTCCTGTATATCAGTCTGGCTGGCAGATCCTGTAACATCCTTTTGAAATAAAGATTTTCATTAAACTGAGAACAAGTTAGATAACAATACGTACATTTAAAACTACAACGATCGAAAATAACTCGGCAAAAACTAATGAAAGAACAATATCACTTGCAAAATGAGGAATACTGTAAAATCCCGAATATAAATCCCCCGAATGGAGGCCTTCCTGTAAACCTACTCAGATATCCTTCCGCGTATAAGCCCTCCCCCGAATATAAGTCCAGGGTTTATATTTGAGCTCCTGTGTTCATAAATAGGATAATGAATGAACATGGACAGAGCGTATGCAGAGTCTCTGTATTTACTTTTGTCCTTTTCAGAAGCTTTACGTATTAAATGTTCATTTTTGGTATACAAAAGTCTCCCACTGACCCAAAAGACCGTCTGAGTATAATCCCCGTATATAAGCCCCCTGAATATAAGCCCAAAAATTGCTTATATTCAGGATTTTACCGTATCTTGCATGCAACATGAGCTTCTACTGTACGACAAGAAAAGTGCTATTTGTACCTTATGAAAGGATTCGCAATCGGGGTATGGAACAATCGCATGATCCAGTCTTGCATCTTCGTCGGCATCAGACATATTTCCATTAGTAACACCTAGCAGCAAATAAATGAAGTACATATGAGAGCCACAATTAACAGGATTCAAACTAAAACATTAAACTATGAAAAAATATGCTGATAGATCTTGTAAACATATAATAAAGTTTGAAGACCAATAAACCCTTAGTGCAAAAAATTTTCTCTCCGGAAAATTAGACACAGCTTACCGAAAAATGACTTTGTGCTTAAATTTCATCTCAAATTGTTGAAGCAACAAGTCAAGAGATCCGGAAACATTAGCTTTCTTTAAAAAGCCGTTTTATCACTAATAGATCATAAAAAAATAAGTAGTTTTGCTGGTTTACTTTATGAGGATGCCAGACCTTGAAGAATTGAGTGTGTGAGGCCTCTTGGACCTTGAGGCCCTGAGGAAAATTTCCCCCTGCCCCCCTCTCCGCAGCTCTGGTTTTACAATTAATGTGTAGAAGATTGAATGAGTGGATGCTCAAGAAGGTAACGAGATTTCATTCAAAAATGGCGTAGAAATAGATAGAAGTTCTACTATGGAAGTATAATTTTTCGTAAAAGGTAATGGAAAAAGTCAAAATTCTTGCTGAACTAGGACAATATGTACGATTAAAGATTTCCGACTGAAAAAGATGCACCTACATAATTTGTTTCCAGCAAGGCACAAATGTAATGGTCAGTCTAGCTGTGCGGACAAAAAGGCAAAAATTTGCAAAAATGGAAGAACTGCCCTCCTATTATGGAATAGCATTGCTGAAAGCTGGGGGCTTTTTCCATGATTTGAATTTCAAATTATCACAACTAGAAAAATTTGCTTCACTGTTGTTGCCATAACAAAACTGAAACTAGGAAAATCTGCAGTTCCTAATTAAGCATCAAAAACAACGGTTCCTTTCTATTCAATTACATCCCCTGTTGTGCTTTATTCTATGTGCTGCTCCGCAATATTTGCTTTTCAGTCGTAGCAGCTTCTATTAAAAGCTCAATTATCCACAGAAGGAATTTTCCTAGTAGAAGTTCATACTTGAACTGACTCCAACGCAATTATCGGTACGCTTGAAGTTGAGAAAATCTCTCAAATAAAATAAGTAGGAAAGCGTAAGCAAGGTAGTGTCGCAGGCCCAATAAACTGTAGCAAATGCTTATCTTCTTTTCTACAGCAGGAAAACTTAAAGTTATCCATCCCCACGATTTACAGAGCTATTCCAAGTATTTATATGATAAAGCTTGAAGAGATGACAGCAGTATCCTACCTGTATGCTGTGAGCTTTGCAAAATCGTTGAAAACAGCGCCATTAAAGTTTTGTAACTATCTTCTGAGACTGCAGCAAAATGTTGCTTTTTCCCGTCCTTTTCAATAAGCTAAAAGTAGATTGAAAATATTGATAAATAAGAGGGCAAAACCAAATAGAAAGGCCAGTGCGGCATAGAACGGCCACTGACTCTGAAAAAACATGCCAGCTGGATGTTTGAAATTTGGCGAAAAGGCATTTTGCTTTTGACAGGAGTAACAAATGTATGTAAATCTATTCCATAAGACAATGTGTAAGCGAGGTGTGATATGGAACAGATTCAGCATTGTCTCTAACAATCATGCAGTAGCATAAACATCTGTGTTGACAAAAAATGCCACTGAAGCCAATAGTATATGAACCAGGAACAGAAATGTACCTGCCTGGGACTGCAAGGAGCGTCACATTCCTTGACAGTTACAAGCAGTCAGCATATTTCGGAAAATTTCCGGGAATTGTTTTGTTTTAAGATCAGAAACAAAACGTGCAATCAGAATACGCAAGACTGAAAATTTGTGGGCAAATGGAGTGTCACGTAGGGCAAAAACTCTGGGACTCATGAAGGGATTGTGAGTTCCTGTATCAGTCTCCCAACAGACGTTAACTCTTCCACTAAAATGATAGATCTTACAATTATACCTGCACATCCAGAATAGTGCGTTAAAGGTTGAACTATTATCACTAGGATGCAACAAAGTAAACAATAGAACAGAAAAAGGCAACGTAAAAACTTCGCCATTTAAGCAGCCAATAAGCATTATAAAAATGGAAAATTGTCTTTTTGGTCTCACCATGAAACTAAGAAATCCTTGTTCGTTGTTTTCTTCTGGAACATCTAATCGGCAGCTCCGAATATCAAGAGCAAAATCTGGCAAGTCACGGGTCGAATCTTTGAAGAGGACTAGACAATTCTGACTGACCATAGACCATCGTTCTTTCCATTTTCCATTATTTTGCCAAAGGAGCATTTCAGATCCATCAGATTTAGCATTATCCTTTCGACTCTGTTGTTTATAACCTGGAAAGTAGCAGTAGGCCATGATCATTAAATGCTATATTACTATCATGCATTTCAATAGGTGCATGGAATACGTTGGGGCATGCTGACAGGTATCATTGCAAGGCAAGGCACATTCTTCCTATATAAACTTAGACAATAGCACCTTTAATCATGCACTCCCTACCCCCGTCATCAAGCTACATCCGTGTTAAAAAGCTTGGGCTACCATATGCCTGCGTAGTCACAAAGTAGGTTACTATTCTGTGGCATAGTATAGCTGCATGTGTATGTGTATGCAGTGGTGTAGTAGAGGGGGAGCGCGGGGGCATAGCCCCCTAGCTGTGACGTGGGGGGGCTCAGCTCCCCCAAGCTTAGTAATTTTTTGGAGAAAAGAGTATATAAACCCATATTTTATCTTCAAAAAGTTGTCGAAAAAATTGCAGGTTCACAAGATATAAGGTAAGGAAAGTGTTGCAGTTTCTGGACTTCATTATCATTTTCTTACACAACTAGGTCGACCAATTTCTGTGTTTCTTATGAAAGCACGTGCAAGAAGAGAGCCCCCTAGCTATCCATTTACTTCTACACCACTGGGTGTATGCATGCGTGAAAGAGAGGGGGGGGGAGAGAGAGACAAAGCTTTGACAATTCACAAGAGAAATTTGCAAAAACTTATAGTGAAAATATATACGTCCATCAACCAGTTAACACTCCATATATGCAGGATTTATTTAACAAGAAAGTGGTGCGATAGTAATTTAGAATTAAGATACCCTGCGAGCCTGCGAGCTTCCACCTGCCAGATCACAGAGATTTGGTATAAATTCATTGGAATTTAAAGCAAGACTACTCTGGAACGGCCTCAGTGATGAAATTAAAACTGCAAAGAGCTTGGCCATATTCAAACAAAAAATCAAATCCACTCATTGCACGTGCAAATTCTACGGAAGTTAATTAATGATGTATTTGTTTTATTTTTACATCATTTTATTCTATGTATACCAAATTGTTCCTTTTAAAATGTTGGTTTTAATTAGCTGATAAAACTATTGCATATGTATATTTACACCAACAGTAAATAAATTCATGATGATGATAATGGTGATGATAATGATGATGACGAGGAAGGTGATGATGATGATGATGATGATGATGATGATAATGATGATGATGATGATGATGATGATGATGATGATGATGATGATGATAATGGTGATGATTGATGATGATGGTGCTGATGATGATGATGATGATGGTAATCATAACGATGATGATAATGATGATGAGAGGAAGAGAGAACGGAGAAAGAGTGTGTGCGTGAATCCACGCATTTGTGTATGTTCGTGTGCGTGTATGCGTGTGGTTACGCGTGCTTGCGTATTTGTACATCTTCTTGTGTGTGATTATATGCTTGTGAAGCCACAATGAGCATCTAACATCGAGATAGGAGCAGAACTAAACACGACGTAGATACACAACTTGCCTTTACCCTTTCTCCCTGGAAGTCGATCTTTAATTTGAGACAAAAGCTGACTCATAGATGATCTTTTTTCTAATTTCAAAGTACTGGGTCGATTTGCTACCCTTGTTGCCATACTGGTAGGACTTGTGGAAGTTGGTCCTGTTTCGGCTGTACCTGGACCTTCGTCTGACTTTGCAGAAATATTGCACTCGGATGGCATTGGATTGCTTGGTTCATTTGCTACAAAAAAATGAATGCTACTTTATGGAATGAAATGAGCAGCCTTGATGCAATATTCTAAGCTGCAAATGAGAAGAATCTCAATATAATGCTCCAAGATCTACATGCAGCTTGTGATACTAAGGCTAAAGAATGTCAGAATGTATGTCTACTACAGCAGAAAACCATACATAAGAATCTATTTTCTTTTTCATACCGTATTTTCTCGAATAGAAGCCGCAATTTTTGACGAAAAAATATTAAAAGTCGCCCTCAAATTGAAGCCGTGTTTAGGAACAATAATGGAGTAGCCGCACTCAATAATTTCTTAACACTTTCTTTTGCCAGTTTCTGCCATTGCGACAACACCAAAAAGTTTCAAAAACTAACAAATTTCGAATTCAAATACTCTACAAAGTTTCAAGCAAATCTGAATGCGATGTAGTGTGTTAACGAGTGCACTGCAATGACTGAAAAAGTGAATAAAAGCCGCCCTCGAATACAAGCCGCTCTCAAATAGAAGCCGCAATTTTACAAAAAAGTAATAGAAGTCACGGCTTCTATTCGAGAAAATATGGTAAATCAAAATACTACAATACAGCAAAACATGCAAAAACGATGCCATAGGGAGCATGGTACGCATAGCTACCCTAAATGGCCTTTCAAGAAATAACACTGTAAATACACATTTTTTATAAGAAAAAGTTTACATGAAATTGAGGCTCAAATCTTCAAAATCTTAAGAAAATCGTGAGAAAATAAAGAGGCTTAATTTCCAAAATTAAATGTTTTTATAGGCCACAAATCAGTATTTTGTCGTTATTGCATTCAAAATGTTAAAGATGGAATTCAAATTAAAGTATAAAATATCAATAACGAAAGTGTAAACCATTTTAACCAGTTTATTCCAGTAAAAGTTAAGAAAAATGTAAGAAAATCTCAGGCTCAGTTTCGGGAAAAGCTAAGAAAATTGAGGCTCAGGCAAAATAATGGTTTTCTTATAAAAAAGAACGTGTACCTAAAGATGCCAAAATATGTCAGTCCATCCTTGAATGAGAAGTAGGTTAACATGATTTACGTCTACAATTTGAGATAAGCCTGTTCATGTACTTATGCGATGAGGTAGTTCCAGAAATCAGGGCCCTGGTTTTTAGCACTGGTTCCAAAAATACTGCTGAAAGTTGAATTGATGTACTCTGGCAATATAGTTAACCAGATAAAGCTCTGAGTTCTGAGATCTTGTGGGTGTGACTCTGCCTATTACAACTATATATGTAATATCTTTGGATCATCCATTAAAGGGAGTGGTTGGTAAACAGACTGAGTTTGTTTCCCAGTTGATACAAAATGAACCATTACACTCTTCTTTTTTTTTAAGAATACCTAATTTTTTCTGAGCCTCAATATTCTTAAAAATTTTCCGTTTTGAGCCTCAGATTATTCTTAAATTATTCTTAAATTTTTCTTGCTCAACACAAGGTGTAAATTCGCCTTAAGATCAAAGAAACATATTAAATCATTTTTGATGTGTTGATTCACCATAAATTTCAACGAGAACAAACAGAACAAGTCAAAATACGGTTTTAGTCCAAAAGCATTATTTCAACTCCATCAATATCATCAATGCCAATGTAGTCCTCACTATCATCTGAATACGTAACTCTATATTTGGCAAGAGTTTTGTTGAAGTACTCGATTTGTCCCATGAACCATCCATTCTCGTATAAAGCTTTGATTCGATTAACAAAATATTTTAGTTTTGATGAAGGTTGAGCCTGACAGTATTCTTAAATTATTCTTAAATTTTAGCAATTTTGAGCCTCAATATTCTTACAGACTTTATTCTTATAAAAAAAAGAGTGTACTGAACCAATGAAGAAGCCGAGTTAAAATACTGAGCGGAAAAAGTTTCAACTACTTGGAATCAAAATATGCAGTTTTAGGTTGTACGTTCCAAAAACTGCAGGCTCATATTTGGGACTTTTACTGTACTCCTGGTAGAGCAAGCGCTGTACATATTATTAACGAAATCACTAGAACTATTTGTTTACCATAGCAAGTACTAAATCTTTACAATAATAATGTACTGCAGTATAGTAATTATAACTACGCCATTTTATGACTGTCTCCGATATTCTTTTGTGTTCAATTGTAGGGGGGGGGGTTATTTTTCTAGATTTTCATAAAGCAGAGGGGTGGTAATAAAATTACCTAAAGGGAAAATCGCAAGAACCCTGGAAGTAGAAGAGTAGATGATCCCGCCAGATGGTATTAAGCGAAAATTGGATAGAGTGGTAGACAGTGTTCCACCTGACAAGGGTTGTGAAGTACTTGATGGAAGGTTCACTCATCAGTAATTGGATGAAAATGACAGTGAAATTTTTGCTGATAGTGATGATGCCCACATTTTGCCAAAAACGGGGGGCATTATAAAAAGCTATTTGTGGTGAAAATTTTCAAAAAGTGCAATATAACCCCCCTACAATTAAGCACAAAAGAATGCACTTGCTTCTTAGTCTCCAGGTTTCCTTTTAATTCCATAAACATCCTTTCATTCGTTTGAAACATCTTTTCGATCTAATATTGATGGTAGAGCTGTCAACTATGCGTTGTGTTGGTATAAAATGATCGTATACCTTGCTATAAAGAGGTGTGTGATTGTGTACCTACTCAACGCTACTATCACGAAGCTTCGAGCATTATTGGTAAAATAATCATTGCCAAGACGAGCAAATTCAGTTTCTTGACAGCCATTGAACAACCAGCCCTAACTTGCCTGTTTTTAATTTCCAAAAAACCACAGGTTGTCATCAACTGGCGAATATCGTGCCGCGAAATACAAGCAATAAAGAAAGAACTGTTTGCTTGTATACAACTTTGGAAAGTATATAGCTTGAGGATACAGGAAACATGAGATAGAAATATTTTTATAAGTAACATGTCTACAGGAAACATGAGATAGAAATAACGCCAAAATTAATAAAATTTAATAGACGCAAGCAGGCTAAGTTTGAAAGGATAACTGCTTTTACAAAATAATGTTTGATAAAACTAGAAAACAATGAAAACAGCATCCATTAGATGCTTCAGAAAACTTCAAAATTCCTTGTAGTACAGTTTCCAGAATTAAGCAAAAAGTTTAGAAACATTTGAGGCTGGATTTGACAATAAATTAAGAAACATACAGGCTGACGGCAGACAGTTTGTTCGGTATAAAATATTTATTTGCAATAAAGAAGATTCAGCTACATAATTTTCAGCATTAAAATTCTTGACAAGGCTTGATATTGCATAAAAGCGTATTTAATACCTTTGACTAAAGTGCTATGTGCTTTGTTTGTAATAAATTTTCCCATTAGAAACTCCCCAAGACCAGAAATTGAAGCACTTGAATGGTGGAAGGCTTCTTGACAAGCAACGGGAATTACATGCCACCAAATTGGATTCGAACATTTGACAAGGAATAACTTCTTTTAGGTTTACACTATGCCGTTGTCATGCGAGAAAATTTTCATACCGTTTTCGTATGAAAATGGGGCCTTATAAGTAAATGTCATATATCCACACTTCCAAAAAAGAAAGTCAATCTCGAAGGGAAATGGATGACAGATTGCATCCTTTTAGCGAAACAAATAATTTCCTAGTAGTAAATTAAAAATAAATAAAAGCTTCTGTTCTATTGATATTTCAAAGGCACAAAACAGCAATTTTGATTAAGCGCTTTAAACAGCCAAACTCATAAAAATCTCAGGTTGATTAAATTGAAAAAGCGAAAACCACAAAAAATGTCATTTAAGGTGTATTAAACATATCGAATTAAGTCCAAACAAAACAACGCGAAGGTTCTTTACAAAAACTTTGCCAAGTCGGTTATTGATTTTAGATACGATTTGGATTTCGGATAGACAAGCTAAAGTCGTTATCTATTTCTGTCGTGAAAGAGGATTGTACAGTCCCACCATGGGCACGATTTCAGGCACTATATTTATAAACATCGGATAAACAGTACAGCATTCAAGAGTTAACAGTGGTTACAAAGTATGAATAATTGAGCGACATGAAAACTTACAGAATGTAACACTTTGTTGGGAAAATCAATCTTCTAGAACGTCAAGTACGATCACAACTAAGGAACTCCTCTTTTCTTATCGTTAGAAGCGAAAGATCTACCGAATTAAATTCTTTCCTGTAAACTACGCAGAAGTGAGTTAACGGTCACGCTTGGGAATGTGGTAAAGTGCATTCATGTGCATAATTATCTCCAATATCAAATTTGATTTGCGTGGAATGTTCTGGATTTCACTTGACGTAAAATACCTGACGCGCCTTTAATATGCACGAAGAATGGTTGAAAAATGAAGAATGCTTGAAAAGCCAACGATTTATACAAGTACTAGCACAATTGACTGCAATTACAAAAATGAAATTCCTCTATTCAACAAAATGCAATCTAAAAGAAGTTATTCCGTAATACAAAGAGGCTGTCCATAAATGGGCCCAGGCAAGTACTCTAACAGTGGCTAGGGCTTGCACCTACACATTTGCTAAAATAGGCAGATTCGAACTTCCGCAAAGATTAGTGTACTACGTAATGATGTGAGCTTATTTCAAAATTCAAAAGAAAAGAACGTCCCTAGTCAGTTAGAGGCAAAAACAAACAATCTCCCATTATCCCAAGGGCAGCTTAGTTGTTAAATGTTTCAAGAATGTGTCAAAGCAAATTCAGGCTCAAAAATGATTAATCTCATGGGAACAGTATCATCAGAGGATTGGGAAAAGATTTTCCTACAATACTATGCAAAACATTGCATACCGTTATTCAAATGTATTGATTCTTCATTTTTAATTGAGATATTGCTCAAAAACAAACAATATCTGAATGAGACAAGCAGTAATACCCCTTGGAAACCTTAGGCAAACAAGTATTATCCAAATTGGTTGATTGGGGCTTTGTACAAAAAAATTATTTTGGATGGGCACATTGGCCATTTCACAACAACACTTCCAACATTTTTTCACATTGCAATGGACTGGTTTTGCAGAGTTGCAATAAAAATTAATTTCAACTGCACTTCAACTGAAAGAAACGGTGCATTCCAAAGACTTGCAAATTCCTGGAGCACCCCCGCAATTTGATATTGATTTCACGTAGCGCACTAAAAAACGCGTATGATGCGCGTGTACACACTTGTTTTTATAAGATTATATAATTTTTCGCTAAGCCTGTTATGTTTTGTCAAAAAGTGGCTTTCAAGAAAGTAGCACTCAGCTGATCAAAAAATTAAGAAAGTTAAGAAAGTACAGTGCTGGATTTTTGAAACTTAAGAAAGGTTTTTAGTGTTTACGTACTCTCAAGTGCCAAAGAACCTGGGGGATCCTAATAAATAAGGGGGTCGGAAAAAATTCCGAAATTTAATAAACGGGGGTCAAAATAAACAGGGGGGTTGGAATTTGATAAAAGGCTTTAAATGATTATACAAGGACGAGAACAAAAACAGGTTGTCATAAAGCATAAAACTAAAATATATACAGTAGTATGCTATTTTACCATGAAAATTTGGTGTAAATAGTACTAACAAAGAAAGGAAATGACATGAGGAGTTTGTAAAAAATTTTCTTAAAATTAATAAACGGGGGTCCTAATAAGGTCCGGGGGTTGGGAAAAATCTAAAAATTAATGAGCGGGGGGACGCTTATTTGGCACCTGATAGTATTTAACATTAGATTTATCTGTATACAAAATGTTGTGTATGTGACGTTGGCTGCCCTCTATCAATTAACTTCTGTTATTTACTAAGATTTATCATCATTTCAACTGTACATGGAACTTTTTTACTTTCCATTAATGTGCATGCAAAGAACATATGAACTCAAGAATTTTTGTTAAGAAAGTCTTAAGAAAGTTTTGATACTGGATTCATGAAACAGTTTAGAAAGTTTTTTTTTTATTCCAATAAAATACTACCAAACATATTTACGGTCTACAGTACTTACAATAATTACTTTACAATACTACAGGGACGAATACCCCCGGGGAGCAAAAGTCCATGTCTACCCCAAGAAAGTTTCAGTACTGGGCCAAAAAAAGTTTCTTATCAAAAACGTGTATTATTCTTAACTTATTCCCAAATACTAAAGTAATAACTTTGCCTGAAAATCAAAGGAATATCTTCAAACTTTTGCTGGTGTCTTACTTCATTATAAAGCAAAACAAAAGTGGAAATGAATAATAAAGATTGTATGGATAGTGCAAAGGTTAACCTGAAAGTAGAATTATACAAAAGTTCAAAGTCCTAAAACAGCTTGAGACTTTCATTATTCTTAAACTTTTTTAAGCTTCAGCGATTCAGAACTTTACTATTCTATAGATTCAATTCTTATCAAAATTGTGTTGCACTGACTCTGCTTTTTCCACTGAGGTTGCAGTTACATACCAGATTGCTATCAGAGCGTTGTGGATTTTATACATTGCTGATTCTCAAACCGTTATTATTTTAACTTAGAAGCCACACCTATGGAGCGTTATGGTTGCTCATAACAGCTTTTCACCGATGTCTAGCGTTGTGATTTTCATGCCACCTCATGAGAGGAATGAATTTCACAACGATTCCCAGGCCGTTGCGTACCGAATAGTAGCTGTAAATTTTAGTGGTATCTAATAGGCCAGCACGCAAGAGAAACAAAATACGCTTAGGCCATGCGACTTCGAACAATTGTATAAGATTCCAGTTTTTATAATGTCGCTTTACTACAGTAGCATTTTAAAGTAACTGCCATTTCAATATGGTATGAAAACCATGCTCTGATGGCTATCCTGTACAATGCAACTGGAGCCTCAGATGTGTACTCTGCCCCTTGATGAAATGTAACAAACACAAAGTAAGTAAAATTGAAGAAGAAATGTTATTTAGAAAAGGATGTAGGTGCCATTAAAAGAGTGCAGGCGGAAAAGCGCTTGAAAGCCACTCTCAAAAACACAGGGCGACTCTCTGTAAGCCACAAAGAGGAGTTTTCTAAACGTATAAAAGGGGTAAAGCATGCCCCCCAGTGTCCCATATTTTACCGTCATTATTGCTAAGCACAGCAATTCAAATCTATGTATAAATAATGCTAACCTAAAGTCGATATGAATTACTGACAGAAAAAGATAGAAAGACGGCTTGCTTGCATGTTGAAGGGGGGAGGTGTAAGATAAAGCAAAAATAAGAAGAGAGAATGAGTCCGGTTGTGATGAAATGAGATGAAGGACCAAATAGAAAAACCTGAATGAAGAAAAGAGGAACATGAGTAGGAATAGGAACTTTGGAAAAGGAACTATGGAACTTACACTATATCTACAGTGCCGTAACCACCGGGGGCAAGGGGGGCTGGAGCCCCCCAATAATTTCTTGTTAAAATAAATTTTTTTTTCAATTATAATACTATCCTAAAGTGTACGAAATAGAAAATTAAATACTTTGTGTCTTGTTATTAAATAGAATGTGAATAATAATAAAACCAATGGAATAAAAGTTTCGATGGAATTCCGTTAATCGAATTCTTTTATTCTTTATTACAACCATTTCCGGAAAATAACATTCTGATAAAATTGTACATGCATGTGCACGTTTTCATTTCTTAAACGCTACAAGTGAAGAAGAAGGTTTGAAAAACAAGGGGTCAAACAAGAGTATTTATAAAAAATAATGCTTGTTATGCCAGCAACAAATGCTTTGAGTGAAAGATCATTTTCTGCCCTGCGAAGACTGAAAACATACCTCCGCTCAACAACTACAAATTCGAGGCTAAACAATATGCTTACGTTGCATATCCACAAGGACGAAACCGGCAATCTTGATCTTTGTAATGTTGCAAATGAATTCATTCTTCTTGGTGATCGTAAAACGTTGTTTGGATGTTTTTAAAAACTACATCTATTTTACAATCGTCTTATGTAAAAAGTTGTACGAATGTTATTAAAATCCACAAGAATTGTAGATATTTTGGTGTATTGTCTTTCACTTTTTGGATCTCTACTTTTATAACATTGAGACAAATTAAGTAAAATGTGACCCGTTACAGCGTGTTTAGACGTTTGAAAATCGTAAAATTTTTTCAGCTCCTCCGCCTCAACCATGTCAACATAGTGACTTCTAAGCCCCCCAAAATGACAATCGTGGTTATGGCCCTGATCTATGATACTTCTTTAAATATTATCTTGCAGAAGAATAAAAAATTGAGTACAAATACTCCTGGCCAGGATCTACTTTAAGCTCTTAAGTCCCAAAGTTCCATGGCCTAGTTTTCAAACCACTTTTGGGTAAATTAAACGGGAAGTTTCTAATACGTCGCATTGCGACATTATTTCCTCGTTCCTCAGTGTCGTAAAAAATCTCGACATATTTCCCATCCATTTTGGTGTTTTGAACCAAGCTACGTTCCAAAGGTATGATGTCACAGCATTGATGTTAAAACGAAACTAAAAAACTAAATCAAAGTTCTGCAGTCATCTATGTTCAAAAAAAGAAAGTGTCTACAAGGACATCGTGAGAACCCTTTGGCTGGGGGTGTAAGGCTGAAGGATTGTCCATTTGTCCATAATTTCCCAAAATCATCACAAAGTTGTTCTATTGTCATTGATCACTATTTATTCCAATGTCTTAAAGCAATATTCATTTGCAATTTTCATGCCCTGAAGGGAAGTAGGACAAGCATGGCTATTGGAGACTTTCAATGTGCTGAACACTCTACCATATCCAGTGTCCCTTTTAGAGCCTACCATGGTTGGGCTCCGATGAAAAATTCTCAACAAAAAAGTTTTCAGATGACTGGAAAACGCTTTTTTGAGATTGGGTTGGCAAATAGAGACAAACTTCCTTTAACTATAAGTCCTTTCAAACGTTGTACAAACATTATGTAGCATTCAATTCTTCAAAAAGTACTTGATTTTGAAGATGTAATGATCCAATTTCACCTGAATTGTCTCAAGCTCCAAAGTTGGGGGTTCTACACCCCCAAAACTCATGGTCGCTATGTCTCTGACTATACAAGAAACATACACGCAGAAGACCAAAAACTCCTTAACGACTTTACAGGAGTAAAGACAATCGACAATTAGGAAGGTACTAATGGCGATAGCGTGGCACTTGTAGACTAACATAGTAGCTTTACATATTTGGAAAGTCATTTTTGCCTCGTTTGTGTTTTGACCTTGCGATTTAGCAACAACTCATCACGAAATTCCGAAAATCTACGTTCAATCTTGTTTCAGTAGCAAATCTTGGATTTAAATGTGATCAGAGCTCTCGACTAATCAAGAAATTAAAGCCTATGCTGCATAAAAGCAACATTAAGGAACTACTGACGAACTTCTACCACTACAGTGTGGTCAGAATAGGCCCAATCGAGAGGAACGTTAGGAGCTAAGCTAAGAGCTATGTTTCTTACAAAAAAACATGCACAACATGAGAGAACTAGGGAATAACAGAAGGCTGCAAATACGTTAAAGAAAATTATAGATAATTTCTAAAGCAAACTACAACTGATTGGAAAAGGCATTACGTATGGAGTACTAGTGCCAGCCCCTTTTGTACAACCAGTAGCTGCGATAGGCCCAGTTGGACGTAATTATACCAGATAAGTATATGCCTATAAATGGTTGTAGGTTGCTAGTAGAATATAGTGACGTCGATATGCTAGATATAAGTGTTCTCGCGCCATAGTTATGCTTACGAATATTGTAGCTTTCTCACCCCTCTAAATCTGCATTCACATTACAACTGGTTAGCACTATACATCTATCACTTTTCTGGATGTTCTGTTCTTGTCACAAACTCAAGAAAGCGAATTGAGCAAAATAGCTGCATCCAGATCAAGTTTATGGCGATTGTGACTTTGTTAGGCAAGGACAGCTAACCACCAATTTAAATCATAAATTTTAGTTCATTCTCTTCAAGACCGCATTTACAATAGGAACATACCGCAATGGTGAGATACCATTTGTCAGCGGAACAAAAATGAACGACTAAACGATTTCAGAAAACGTGTCCTGCCGTAAAACGGGCTGCTACCAAATATAGTCATTTATTGCTTGCACCGTAAATCAAACGATTCAGCGGAGAACCTATTCTCCGACACAGCTCCAAAAACGCTTCAAATAAAAGAACGAAACTCTAGCAGTTTATTGAAATGCCAGATTAAACTGTCTATAAAAGCTGAAATTTCAGTCAATATGTCCCGTTATAGCAGACCGAGCCTGAGAACCAGTTCATACATTTCAAAACGATGTTTGCCTGAGGGTACGGTGCAGGTAATCTCTTCTCCTATTCGATCCTACCCTGGTTGTGAAGTATTCCTTTACGTACTAAACCAATGTTAAAACGATACAGTATGTTAAGCGAAAATATTGTGTCTCAGTAATGTCAGCAACTTAAAAGATGAGACGTTGTTGTACGTTAGCGTAAGAGCAAAAGGGAATTTGACACTATGCTATCATTGCAAGTGTGAGCATGCACCGAAGAAGTGCGCAAAAATACATGTCTCAACAAACTTTGAAAATGGATTAGTATATGTGACAAAGATTTAGTGCACTAATAAATGCTAAAAATGCATATTTCTTGTTTGTCAACCCCACAACAAGGATTGCTGAATGAAAGCACAGACTTGGCTCTGGCAAACAGGCAAATCAATTTAGAACGAAAAGAACAATAACATATCTTCAATAGCTAATTTGTGATGCTTTATGTGATGCCTCTAGCAATGACAGAAACAGCGCGTATCGTTCAAATGCAGGCACTTCTGCCTGGTAAATTACGACGCGAAGTATTTATTAATGGTTACTACCAACACGGCTGCCATACAGCCAAACAACAAAAATGGTACAACAGTAGGCACACGAGCAAAATCATACTTCTGTAATCCAGGAACAAGATTACATCTAAAAAAGAGCATTGCAGGTGATAATGAGGCTCATGGAATTTGGAAAAGGCCTCCCCCAAACCTCTATGACAAATAAGTAAGAGAATAATGATACTGCAGAGCAGTTGCCATACCAAGTTTGCTTATCCCCAAAAGAAACATACAAACCCTATTCTAGAAATAGAGGGATGTTCAGCTTACCGAGAGTCGCAACAGCATTGAAGTCAAGTATATCATCGACTGAGTACCAGACAGATGCCATTTAGGCCACTACATAGCGATTCGCGTTCTCAGCTAAAATGTTTCGCTTCAGAATAGTAGAAAAATTCCTCCTGCATAACTCAGATACATAAAAACATTAGACTTCCCTGTATAAATGTTGTAATGCCGCAAGCATAATAAGCGGACCACTGAATGGCATGAGGATATGAACTGGACAAATGAAAAAGCTTGAACAACTGTTAGGTATGCGATAAAACCATAAAACACTGGTTGACCAAGCATTCCCTACTTTATATTTCTCACAAAGACTTTCTAGATTTCTGTAATACTTCACGCTTTAGGTTACAAAACTAAAATTTAATTGATATTTAACAAAAGAACCATCTGCCAGAGCAAAAGTAAAATTACCAGCTAAAAACCTAAGCCAATATTTGCCAACAAATAGCACAAGGCTATTGCTGATAGCGTAGTACCTGGGTAAATAATGAGATGCGCTTTTAATGGTTGGCCCATTTGTAGCCTAAAAGTCATTATCATTTATGGTCCGTGCTATATACCACGCTCTGTGGTCTGAATATTGAATATGACTTTGCCAAAATTCTGCACATTTCCGACTAGGGTTTGATTAATCATATCACGTGAACTTTACTACTTGTGATAAGGAAATAAGAAGAAATTCATGAAATTCAGCTTTAAAAAAGGGTTCGGAAAGTCAGCTTTGAAAGACTAGATGCTATCAAAAAACAGGCTTATATATCCAGAAGCAATTCAAGACAGAACAGTCTCTTGCTAATCATATAGAAAAAGCGTATAATCTAGTACTTGAGGGGTGTGTCGAAGAAAATTTTTCTTCTTTCTCGCCTCCAAATTAAGTTTTCAAGCTCCGTCCCTAATCAGCTGCAAAAATCAGCTTGCACATTACATGCCCTTTTGGGGGAAGCAAATTCAACATAACAGTAAAGTTGGTTAACACGTACAGAGGAAATGGTTATCTGAGCACTTTGCCCTGACAACAATGACCAGTAAGGTAGCTTTGTGCCCTGATGTATGAGATTTCCAGAGTGAAGCATACACCCCTTACGTGTCATATGTTAAAAGGAATAACATAGGACAGGGATTAGATATCAAGGCACAAGAATTTATTGACATATAGCAAACTATGTTAAAAGAGATGAAATGACTTCTGTGTTCTTTTCGCCAAAAAAGCAACGTAAAAGGAGACAAAAAATGTCACCTTGCTAATCAGAAACGCAATCATCAAAATAGATTCAAGTATGTTCTATACATAGCAGAACGAATGAAGGGGATGCTAGAAAGACCAAGGGACAAGGGGAGCCAACAGGAAGAAAAGGACACCAAAAACCATACGGGAGCAAAGCGCGCCGAGACAACTGAGAGCTGCCAAGGTACCACTTTGGGTAATCTTTGTTC
>WIPJ01000901.1:58064-86074 GCA_018155075.1 Cassiopea andromeda
TATGTATGTATGTTCCCTTTCCACTCACATATGGCTTATTAAATTAGCTTATTTTATCTCCATTGCATTACATTAACGTTTGGGAAACAAGCAATTGCATTTGAAAACGAGCACTTTCGCTGCCCCAGCTCCCTAAATGAAAGGTAGGAAGGGCACTTGCTCCCTTTTGCCTCCTCCCCCCTCTCCGGCGTCTCTAAAGAACGAACGATCGGACAAACTTAGCATTGTACTGAAATCGGGCAGCGTAAACTCTCAAGTTGCAGTTAACTGTTCTACTAAAAACTGCAAACCACAAAGAATTTGTCGACTTTCTCACATCGGAGCTACCCAGGCAAGTTTGACTACTTATCTATCAAGGCCTCTAGCAACGCTACGTCAGATTCAGTATAGCATTTGTAATGGCGTTTCCTTCCGAACGAAATTCTGCGGATAACGGAGCAAGATATACAATCAATTCCGCCCCCAGTGTAATTGTTGCGAGAATTTGAAGAGCAGATAATTCAATAAAGCAGTAAAGATAACCTCAATTGTAAAAACATAATCTACTGGAAACTGTGAACATAATGAATATAGTTCTTGTGAATAATGATGTAATAACTGTTCATATCGGAAGATGATTGTGGTAACGTATATTCCATTGGTAAAGGGCTCTACCGTCATAAGAAATATATCAACTATTTACTGTATAATTGATGAAACGAATACCGCCATTATGTTCTTAGACTCTTTTGAAAGGCTGCAAATAATCTTCCTCCTGCTGCAAAGTGACGTAACTTACTACTGATGGATAACAACACAGCAACAAGACAAGTATTGCTCGGCAAAACACAGTACCTGGCCTTATTAGACTTCCGCCTTCAGCCTGGATGTTTCTGAATTAATACTTCGTCAAATCCAGCCTTAAGTTGTTCTTAACTGCTTGCTACATTCCTATAACTTACAAAAGCAATAACAACTCAGAGTAGGCAACTGTGATGCAAGAAATAGCATGTTTGCCACAGAAAATGAAAAGCAACATTCCCTGACTTTTCCCTGAGATAAGGGGTAGTATCAGCCGGGAAGACTTCAGTAATCTACATGCAATTAAGATTTTCACGTTTTGTGGCCATACCCATTTTGCTACAACGATTTTAACTATCTAAGGTAGCCTAAAAATTACTTCCTGACTTATCCCTGATTTATATGATTTTTCAGCATTTCCCCTGACTTTTCCAGACTTTCAATGAACTTTCTTAAAATGGACATTTTCAGGATTGCCACGTTTTGTGGCAAACCATGAATAGGATATTCAAGTTTTTTGAGGCATACACTAGATATTGCTTCAATTTTGTTCCTACTTTTTTCAAGTTATTATTTGAGGCTGAGCCTGCCTGCCTGTGCTTCTTAAATTTTATTAATTTTTGCCTAATTTCAGTCTAATTTAGGCATGTTTCTAATAAATAATGTGTACAACGCCAAATTCATATTCACACGGACACAATGTACTGAAAATATTCAATAAGAGTGTGACCTGACCCTGCCCTTTAACGTAAACATTATTGGATACTTGCGGTGAGGTTGAAGAAGATAACGATTGAACATAATCAGATTTCAATGAGATTTGAATTTCAAGACTTCAGAACAGATGCAAATGTCGAAGTGCGCAATAGCTTACAAAGCACATTTCCTTTTGAATAATGAATAAAGTAATAAGTTCAATTCTAAAGCGCTTATCATTGCAAACAATGCATAACGTACATCGTACTGAAGTATACCTTACGTAAGTTCATCGTAAGCTAGTAGCTTCTCAGTTGAATGCCAACGTTGAGCATTGGCGCACACCTGAGGTGCAAAGACCAAAAGAGCCATGCGCCGAGATTTGCATTTTATTACGCCAGCACACAAAAGAGTATAGTTTAGGCCAGTGGTTCTCAACCGAGGTCCATGAAATATTCCTGGGGGCACAGGAGAAATTTAGCACTTTGGGAGTCCACATTGATATTTCGGCCTCCTACTCTATCTGCTCATAAGTTGATTCTATTGAATTAATCAGCACTTCCATTCCAAATCTAGCACCTATTCCAAAATGTTGTGATGTGACTAGATTGCTTACCAGACTTAACAAGTGCTCCATAGCGTTAAATTGTGGAATAAAAGCCCTGTTATGAAAAAATATATTCATACTCATAAACTCTTATTCATGAATTTTATACACAAAACCTTTCTGCATAATTAGCGTCAAAAAAACTACGAACTATGATACATATAACGAATACTAGCAATTATAACAGAACAACTAAAACAAAGACCTATTTCGCGTGGAGCTGCTCTTCCAGAGGGGTCATGCTTGGCTATGTCTTGCCAGGGTCGCTGACAAAAAGCTGAGGCCCGGAGGCAAAAGAGAACGGCGATGCCCCCTTGCGAGCGAAGCGAGCAGAAAATATTCAGGGTCTATAAATTAACTTTGGAAAATAACTACTGGTTTACTTTACGAGGCCCCCCAGACCTTTAAGCATTGGGTGCTATGAGGCCCATTGGATTTTGTGGTCCTGGGGCAGTTATCCCACTGCCCCCTCTCGGTGACTCTGTTTCTTGCTCTTCATATACAATTTCAGTTGCCTTTTAGGGTATTTATTGTTGGCAACTCGCGTATATCTTAAGGCGAAGTTCAGAGACCAAATAATTAAAACAGCATAAGAAATCACAATGTTTAAGCTTCAACATTCTGGTTTGTCTGTGCCATAATTGTCTCACTATCTATAAGCTTTTTGTGATAGTAGGAATAAAGCTTTTTATATTATTATTGCTAGCCCATTTTAGTCAGTTTATACTTATGATAGTGTAGAAAATGTCCACATTTCTGGGATAGCTTAAGAAAATCGAGGTTCAGGCAAAAAAGTGGATTGCTTGTAGAATATAGTGAGTAGGATGTATGCAATAGATTAGTACTCTTGAGTCCTGAATAAATGCCCCCCTTTGATTGATGAGTAGAAAAATTTCACCTACCCCACCTATCTCAAGCCCCCTTTTATGGAGATTTCAAGAAATTTCCAGCCCCTGCTTTTCCAACCCCCTCTGTTTGGGAGTCAAGAGTATTCGCTCAAAGTGTAGCACTCTTTTTCATTTAGCTGTATGTTAATTCTTGAGGGTTGCAGTTTCCAGAAATAAATGACACTACTTAAGTAATATAAAACTCCACATACTCAATCAAAACACACTCTGAATCATAACACGATGTACTCTCTTAACTTCAAACAACAACAACATATAAAGAACCACGGCGCCTACATAGTGCCGTGTATAAACAAAACATAACAATATAATCATAGATATTACACTGTATAGACCCTTAACCTCTTGTAGTGAAAATTACAGGCCTGTAGACACTAGGAGGCGTAGGAGCGTTGCCCTCTGATTTTTCACTGATTTTGTAAGTAACAGTGCTCTTAACTGCAATTTATAATTATTCCAGAATTGACTTCCATCCAGTCTAGAATCTAGGAGCGTCACGTCACAGAAATACCTTTTTGTGTACCTGTTACCCTTTTCGTAGCATATTTTCAAAATTTGATAAAAATCAGGTTGAAAGATCTGTTTCTCCTTCTTGACATGAAGATCATTGATGAAAACGAGCATATTTTATTCTGCAAAGGGGCATTTTCCGACGTCGAAAAGGGTGTGGCCTTAAAAAACTTATCTGGGGCAAGCGACAGATCCCCATTTTCCATACTTTGGCATACAATTTTTGATTAGTTGGCACAGATTTGTGGACATGCAAGAGTTTCTGGGGCGCTTAACATGTGCGTCCATTCCCCCAATCCAGCTCAGCTATCTACAAGCCTGAAAAATTACTGAAAAAGTGGTCCATGGGTGAAAAAGGGTTGAGAACCACCACTTTAGACTATATCCAAGCCGCCGCGCAAACGGAGGACGGCATTCAGCAGCGAGATGTAAAATAACATATGAAATTGACGTGTCGTTTCCCAAATTGGAAACAATGAGTGGCGATACCACTCATGCGGGGCGATACCGAACCACTTCAGTAGTCCATTGTATCAAAGGCATGTAACTGTTTGAGAAATAACTTTGATCTGCTGATATATCTACGTGTTCGAAATGCTTTTACTATTAATCGCTCAATACAGATACATGCCTTGGCATTTTGCTTTATTCTGGGAGGGGGGCGTTTTGAAAACATTTGACCACCTAAGACTTAAAACAAAGGCACAGACAACACTATCATCAATAGAATGCCAAATTTTCTGCAGCATGTCTAACTTTCCTACAATTTCCTGCGTGTTTGGGAGGAGGTTTGAGGGCCCCACGCTTCCCAATAAGCACATCACTGGTTCAGAAGTATAATGCATTTTGCTTACCACAGAACTTCAAGATTATACGAACGTCTAGTAGCAAAAATTTCCATGCATCTGCAAGGCCTCAAAGTCATTCTAAGATGCTAAATATCCAGGATGAGAAGGAACTTCTGAGCAAAGTACTGTTTTAAGTATAACTAATGCAAGTACAAGCGATGCTGCTGAGCATCCCACAAAACACCTTTTCATGCACACGTGTTCTTCATACTATAAAAAACGTGTATATGAAATAGTGTTTTGTGGGATGCTCAAAGAAACTCTTAATTAGTTTCTTACTTTCGATACCGAAACTCGCCTTTTTGTTTGAAATCGGAACACTTCTGGGTGGATATAACTGGTCAACGTCAAGACAAATGTCAAAGCAGATCAAAATAGCAGTCTTTTCCAAACAAAAATGGTGCAAATTAACGACTAGAGTTAAGTCAATGTGCTCTGATTTAGACAAAAGTTGATATTTCACAGCTTCTTAAATTTTCTTGAAAAAGTACTAGAGTTTCTTAATTTTTTGATTGGCCTGGTACTCATTTCTTGCAAACAAGTTTTTTATAAAAACCGTGTATAAAAACATAACTATCTTACACAACCAAAACAGTAAATGAAAGAAACTCACTATCAATGAGAGATTCCTTGTCTTTCTGCCATCTACTTTCCAGGTCAGATGTTAGCTACAATGAATACAGTAGATTTATTGCATAACTGCAGAGTCAAATTTACATATAATCTGTTTTATAAGAATAAAGTTTTTAAGAGTATTGAGGCTCAAAATCGCTTAAATTTAAGAATAGTTCAAGAAAAATGCAAGACTCAAGCTTCATCCAGATATACGAATCCTTTTGTAACCTAGTTGTAGTACTGCATTCAGGCGTACTTTTGCATTATCGATAGAAAAGACAAACTCTTTCTTAGTTTTATGATGCAGTAAGACATCAACAAAGATTGGAATATATTCCTTTCATGTTTAGGTGAGGTTACACCTTTGGCATTTAAGAATAATTAAAGAATAAATCCAGCCTCAAAATCAGAAAAATTTAAGAATATTGAGGCTCGGAAAAAAGTTAGGTATTTTTAGAAAAATAAAAGAGTGTAGCAGATTTTGAAGATCTTCAGGCTTCTAAAATCAATTACTGACAACGATGTATGTTGTAGAGAACAAGCTGCCATCAAAAATGAAGATTCCCTAAAAATTCACTGCATTATGATAATTAAAACACCTACAGCATACACTTTTTTAAAACATTAATATTAAGGCAGTGAATCTGCTGAAATTTTAGAACAATTAAAGAATAATACAAGACTCAAGGAAAATCCCAGAAATCACATAAAAAGCATAAAAAGCCCTAAGAGACACAAAAAGATCGCAAAAATCTCGGAAAATATTCAAAGGAGAATAAAATCCTGGGAGACACATTCTTTTTTCACAAGACTATCGAACTTATTGCCGAGCCTCAATATTCTTGAATTTTTCTGACTTTGAGCCTAGAATTATTGTAAAATTTTTTCTGAACGCCAAAGGTGTAACGCCTAAAAATTTAAGGAATACATTCCAATCTTTGTTGATATTTTAATACATCATAAAACTAAGAAAAAGTTAATATTTTGTATCGATAATGCAAAACTACAACTGAAAGCAGTATTATAACTAGGATACAAAAAAACTCTTGTGTCTCGTCATGAGCCTCACATTATTCCTAAATTACTCTAATATTTCAGTGATTTTGGGCCATAATATCCTTATAAACTTTATTCATATTAAAAAACAGAATGTAAGTCGATACGCGTATAAACACTGCCACCAAATTCCTTGAATTGTCTAGGGAAACGAATAAAAATCAACTCACTTCACTGCTTGCTTCTAATTGGCCTTCGTTGCTATTCAAATCTTCATCGATAGTTGCTGTTGATTTACGATTGTCGACGCTCCCATTGGTAGATAGGCTCTCTTTTGAACAATAGCCACTCTCCAAGTAAGAGAAATATGCCCCCGGGGTGCCACTATGAAATACGCAACCATCTCCGTCTACATCATCTTCAGAATGCGCAATACTAGCTTTTCTAATGCGGTCATTGGAGATTTCCCTTTCATCTGTATCCAAATTTGTAACTTCAGCTGCAATTGAACGTTCTGAGGTGGGATCTTCCTTTGATCGATGCTCAACATCTTCATCGCTTAGTCTTTCAGTTTCATCACTTTCTAGCAAACGAATATGCTCACCACGATGTGTGCACGAGGTTTTCCGAGTTCTGTGTTCTGTTTCGATCAACTTGCCTTTCATGTCCGGTGATGGATCGAAAAAAGTCTTTGAATGGTCAAAGCGAGTAATTCTTGGTGTCCTGGTGTTACCATTCAGGATACTCGGCTTTTTGCACTTTATATCACTAAGATCCCCAATCAAGATAGATCCTCCTGAGGTATTATCAAAATCGTTAGAATCAGCCACCTGTTCTTTATTTTTGCTCATTTTGTCGATGTTATTCTTGCTCACAACAGGATTAATTCCAATTTCACTGACTATAACGAGTTTAGCACGATCGGCAGTCTTAAAATCACCCTCTCTACTGTTATTGACTGTCTGTTTATCTGAGAGATCGGTCTCTTTTTTCTCATGGGGATCATCCCCATGGATGGTCTTGTTGGTGCTAACTTTCTCACCCCGATCAATTTGAGCGAACGATTCTTCCATGTTGGTTGGCGTACTGCTAGAATTATCACTAGAAGTGTCGTGTCTACTGCCTACTGCATTTGCGCCAATGTTGCCAGAGAGATCAATTTTACTATTAGGAAACAAGGACGAAATATTTTTTCGCCCCTTCGATTTATTTCGAAGGTACAAATCACTATCATCGCATCCTCTAGTCACACCACTGACGAAAAACGTAGGTGCAGAAATCGATCGAGTTCCTCGTAAACTCCCACCGGGGCCAGAGTCCTGGTAAGGCCCATTATTCCTCACCACAAAGTTGTCCGCACTCCGCCTATGATAAAGAATTTTTTCCCCTTGAATTGCTGAGGTCCATCCTCCGGACTTGAAGGCGTTCAACCAAGCAGAGAGCAAACTTTCACTCTCTGTGTCGAAAAGAAATACCTTGGATGATGTTGTGTTCTTCTCGGTAGCATTCAAAATAAATAAGCTGCTTTTGTCACTCCTTTTAGCAGAAATCCAACTATCGCTACTTTCAAAAGAATAAATAGGCTCTTGGCATTCTGGATTTCTGTACACGCAGAGACATCGTCTACAAAGTGTGGCATAAACAGTACTCCATCTGCTTGCGAGTCCAGCTTTGAATTTCACCCTACCCGAATGAATTATGTCATGATTTTTCTCTTCTTCTGACATTTTACCCGGACTTCAGTACCTAGGAATTAAATGCAGAGAAACGCTGAAATTTCCAGCAATAACGAAGCAACAAGACATCAAAAGGCTACTAAGTCAGCAGATATCGAGTACCACTGAAAATAACTGAGCTGGTAGTGGCTCTTGGTACTTCACAATACGTTACTTTTTTTAGCAAATTCATGCACGAAGTACCTTTGAACAAAAGCATCCCTGCCACTTATGGTCTTAAACTTGAAAACCTCCAGTGCTAAGGGATTCGTTTGAATTGACCGTTGACGCCACGGAGATTTTCTCCAAAAGAATATAACATTAACTATAAGCTATTTAACGATGCTGGGCAAAGACTACGATTAGACCTGATATGTCCCCATCATCTGCACAAGCGAAAACTACCACACATGTAAGCAGCAAAAGCCAAGTATTTACATAGCAATACAGTCACACAATTGTAACAGCGAGAACTTGATTTATTTCAGTCACTTCTGGCTGAGTATGGAGATGGAACAATTGGCAAATGACGAGACTTAAGCTGTGGTGCAGAAAATAGTAAATTGGCTCTGCAGCTTCTATTGCAATCATAGACACACACTCTCTCTCTCTCTCGCTCGCTCTCTCTCACTCACTCACTCACTCACACTCTCTCTCTCTCACTCTCTCTCTCTCTCACTCTCTTTCTCTCTCACACACGTGCATACTCCTCATTATTGCAACTACCTATGCAAAACATGCTACCATCTTGAATTCAGCTATTCTGACACAATCTAATCAAAACAAAAGCTACGCATGATCTGAACACTTTCAGCAGTGGTTGATGGCAGATATCTATACCTCTGCACGACATTCACTTATGATCTTCATTTTATTCATTTCAGCAAAGCAAGCACCAAAAAGGACAGGAATGTCCTATTGAAGAAATGCAGCTCTTCGAATAAGAAGCACCGAAGAAATCCTGTTATTTAAATTGCACCTCCTCAAAACACAAATCTGTTGGACCACCCGTTTCTCCCATCAAAACAAAGATATCTGCTTCTCTAGACGACGCTGTAATACTTTTAGCCTTCTAGTAATGCATAGAGCTGAAACTCCACTTAGTTCAAGTAGCATAAAAATAAAGAACATGTTTTCCCCAATCCATTGGTGTTTTCTAACAGAATTCATTTCGTGTGGCCTATGTCAAAAGAAGTCAGGGATAAGTACAATATTACATTTATGAAAAGTATATGCCTGGAGATTTTGGAAAATGTCCATATTTTGAAAATTAAAGCGTACCCTTAACTGCAAAAGAGAACCTTCCACTTGAAGAAAGTCAGCGACCTCTTTTAGTGGTAAAAATATTGAACAACTTTAGTTGTTCGAAGCGTACCAACAACAGAAGTTTCATATACAAATGTCGTGTTTCAAAACCAGGAAGGAACAAGATCCTACTTGCCAGTTCATAAATGCAGACAGAAGAAAAACCACCGTCAATACAATAATGGCATCCATTCTTTTCAATGACGCAGTATTGTGAATGCTATGACCCTGTAGCCTCAAAGCCAATACACATAGTCATTGTTGTGTTGTTGCCTTTGTAGTCGCTACATTATTTACTGTATGTTATCCGTATAAAATCGTAGGAATTTAACCTCGGTCGAGATGGAATGCGTCAATATTTAGAGTCATGTTATCTGTTTACATGCCAAGACGGTTGTGGTATGGTAGTAGATATCCAATGAAAAGCATGCACTGTTCTGTTCCATTGTGAAATCATTTCCTAGTACGTTTACTGCCTTCAACGTAAACATATCCAACTGTGGAGTTGTAACCAATTGTCATGTGCTATCTACAGGTACAGGCCGTTTATCCATGAAAATTTTCATCTTTACGAAAGCGCAACTAAAAACAGGAGAACCAAAAAATAACAACTCTATACTTGACTTTTTTCCAAAAGACCGGCACAAAATAGAGAAAAGGCACAGGCCTATAGAATCAGTGACAATCAGAGCCCATTAACAAAAAGTGACTACGATTTGATAGAGGTGTACGTGGGCCTCAGTCAAGTGGAGAAGCAATGCACTTCAATATTCAGCTGCTTCAATTTTTCAAACTAAAATAAATAGCACACACAGCTCCTACTTATCTACTTAACAGTTACATCTAACTTTTCCATGTGGATTTTTCCACCTGACATTTCTGTTGACTTCACTATCAACAGCTTTATCTTATAATTAGGCAATTCATTACTCTTTTTACATGAAATGAAACTGAAATTCTCGTTGGTACTTTTATGTCTTGAACACTTTTTCCTACTGCTTTCTAGGTCAGATGATAATTTAACGACGTAGAGACTTCTTAAGTTTGCCGGTCACAACTTTGAACAGTTATTAATTTTGCTTATCTTGTACCTTAGCTGTACTTTAAGTGAGGAAAAACTGCTTACTTAACAAGTGTGTCTAAATGGAATGCAGTCTGCAGCATTGACACTCTATCATCTCCTACCAGACGAGTCCGTTGTGGAAAAAGGTCCAATTGCTCACGTTAAGTCCCACCGCTGATAACTGGTCCCGTTTCCAAGAATAGGTCCCACTAACTGAATCAGGTCCAAAGAAAGCTTGTGTTTGTAGAGTTTTGCCATGAGGCTATAAAACATACCTTGCAATTCATAAGTAACAAATCTGATACGGAAATATTAATTAACAATTTCCGAGTCATTGTAGATAATGATTGTATATTCTCACTTGATACAATGTACAGTACGTATACCAATTGCAAGGGTTATCTACCTACGCTGCAGAGATTCAGGTCAGTGAACTGTTAAAACCATCTAAATCTATTTTCTTTTGACGCCAGCACACCTAATCTTCAAATGAATCTTATTTAAATAGAAAAAGGGCTTGAACTAGGATGCCTAATACGACTTAATAAACTTATAAAAACAACAAAGACTTTATAAAGACCATGTATTAATGCGCATTTGTTTATGGAAATCGACATGATAGGCAGGAAATCACCAAAAGCAAGATAGGAGCATTTTTTCAAAATGTGGAAACAAACCTCATGTCACAAGATGCAAGTGCTGCATTAAAGATATCAAACTAGGACGGGTAACAGTGCATCGAGCTTTTGACCAGAGACATAAGCGCTTTGTGTCAACAAAGGATCCAAAACGAAAGATACATAGACAGCTTTTGTTTGGACAAAACCAGAAAAAGAAAACACAAAGCTCACAAAACGAATTAAGTATCTCACAAAACGAATTTCATACAAAAAATGTAGAAATAACAATATGTATGTGTTCGAACATATTCTCGCCAAATTTGCCATACTTTTACAGTTGATTTCTAGAACCCTTTTGATCCTCAAATGTCCCTTCGAAGGTAAAGCTGGAACGGCCTACTGAAACAGTTCCAACATCAACCACGTGAGCATAGAGGAAGAGCTGATCAGGAGAAAGCGACGTTCGTCAGAGCCTCTTATTATTGCATACAAAGCTCTTTTACACTATATAACAAAGAATTTACTTCATATGGTGATATAGCTGTATTAATTAATTTTTAATAAAAAATTGAAAATTAAACTACGTAGGACTTATTTACTCGTTTTTTAATTTAACAGTGATTATCTTCCAAAAGTTAGTGGACATTCAAAACACTAATCCAAAAATGAAGCAACTCATTTCCTGAATTTTCAGCCTGAGAATTCAGGAAATGAGAAGAAATGATGAACTGTTCATGACTTCTTAATATTTTGCTGTTTCTATTCAATCCAATACAAAAGCTTAAAATAACAAATTATTCAAAATATAACCTATATATATATATAGATATATAAATATATTATATATATATACTGTATTATACTATACTATACTATACTATACTATACTATACTATACTATACTATCCTATACTATACTATACTATACTATACTATACCAAAATATATATTAAGCCACAATACAAGGACAACTTTTTGCTCTTGTATTCCGCATAAATTATCTATAACTTTTCATTATTGCATAGTATATATCAAATCACCGTCAGGTACAATATATAAGGTGTATTTTGCTCTTTAAATCCAATCTTACTGGAATACTAAACATTACTCTTACCAAATCTGAACTTCATAACAATGACGCAGGCCGAACAATGAAGCTAGCGAAAGAACAACTGTGAAAATGAATATGGAGTGCTTTTAAATCTCCATAAAGCAAAAGCTTGTACCTCCTTTTCCGTTTCAGCTACGGTAAATAAATTAATAGTTTTAAAAAACAACTGTATGTTGAATACGCCGTTCTGAAAAGTGAAATTTGTCAGGCAACTATGGAGCATCCATTTAGCGGAGTAAACATTGTCAAAAGACATTGAGAAGTTGACGTAGCTTTTAATTGAAATAGAATCCCAATCTATTATGTACTAACACATATATAACGTTTGTGGATGGCCTAGCACGTTTTGAATAACACTTGAACGATGAGGTTTTTTCAACGCATTGCAAATAAAAGCGTTATAGGAAACACCAAAGCCTCTCTAGGACTCAAATACCTTCAGTTTAAGAGAACTGAGCCTTCCTGAATATTGCTCAGAATTAAATGCTTTAAAAATATCACCTACCCAGTCTTTGCTTGCTGTAGAGTGAATTTCGTCGGTGGGAAGTAAACATGCACTGCACGGCCCTACTTCTTTCTAGAGTACTGATGTTTGTGGCTTATGGAGCATTCAGTGAAGGACACTAGTTTTTAAACAATACAGCAATCCATGCAGAGAGAAGGAAAAATATGCCTATTGTGGTGAAATAAAAACAATTTCATTGGTCCGAGATTTCGTTCATGAGTAAAAACGGTTGCCTTTGAGAAAAACTTCTTTGACAGTATAGATAATCATGATTCATGTACCCAAAAAAATTATCCAATCCTGTAGAATAATTTCAACCCTCTAAAAGATTCATAATGTTGATATGACACATGACATGAGGACCATGACGCACATAAACAAAGTACAGAAGTGGAATATTACGAAATTTCTATTTTAGAACATTTTTAATTTTGGCTCCTACTTCTGAAAAATCATTGTAGCATAACTCAATTTGCTACTCTGCTCAATATTAGCAAATATAGTGTGACAGCAAAATAACTACGCACTTTATGAGCTTTGAGAACTGAGAAATTGCTCCAAAAATTATCCAAATTTCACATATTTTTTTATGCAAAAGTGGCACTCAGGTTCTTAAAAAGATAAGGAAATTCAATGCTGCGTTTCTTCTGCTACCGACTAAGAGGTATTGCTATTTCTGGTGTATAAAACATAAGCGTCAAATCTTGATTGGCTAACAAAGGAATCACCATCGAATGGTTCCTGCCAATAATGTTGCGAGAATTCGCTCGAGAAACTTGTTTTGGTGGTAAATATTGTACTTTCTTTGCAAAAAAAACTGATAACACACAGTTTCGAATAATTGAAAAATATTTTGCAAGCATGTTCAGAAGGCTTCAATTCACATTTCCAGAAGGAGCAATTTTACATCTGGCAGATTGCTCCTTCTGGAAATTCGAATTGAATCCTTCTGAACATGCTTGTAAAATATCTTTAAATTATTCGAAACTATGTGTTATCAGTTTTTTTCGGACAAAATATGCATGCGAACGCTGTTTGTTTTGTGCAAGGCTAAAGGATGAATGACTTTTTATATCGCTGAAACTGGAAACAACTCAAAGTTCTCATTTTTCAAAATAGATGAAGTAGCTACATTTGTATCAAAAGAGTTAATACTTTGTAGAAATTGAGGAACTTTCTTGAATGTACCTGCACTAGTTACTGCCTTATTGCTTACTGACAAACTTCGCAATAACTCACGTCCTTACCTTAACTTTAACGAACTTTAAGTTAGTATTAAAGGGATGTGCTTAATCAGGGAAATCAAATATTTCCACAGGAATTAATTCATGTCCTACGACTAAGAATAAATATGGATAATATGGACTGAAATAAGGGAAGTGCCTCGAAAGCATTTGACGAAACGATAATTGTTCAATTTATATCTAATTTCCAAAGTGCAAATTGCTTCCGTGAAGCCAGGAGCATTCGATTGCACACACATTCGAATACAGGAATAAAGCAATTGCTGTTGAACAGAGAAAAATGACATACCTTGCAGACTGTCAGTGACTGCAAATTGATTAATTCAATCTACGCTATCTTTCCAATCTTGGATATTTCTGAGGAAGTATTAAACAGCAAACCGATAAACATTCTGTGTGGCAGGATACTAACGTGATAAATCAAACATAAAGAACTTTGTAAGGAATGAATAGAAGACATGGAGATATGTTATGAGTGGTTGCATTTCTCATAACAAAAGACTCAGCTAGCCTCTTTGTCAATCAATGAAATGAGCTACAATCATACCATAGATGAGATTTTTAATCTGCTGGTATACACTTATTGCTCGCAGTCGTGGCAAGCGCATCGCAAACATCGAACACAGTTACACAGTTTGTTTACTTCTCACTGCATCTACTACGTTTTGTTACGTGTTTGCAGGGTGAAATTGTTTCACAGCCAAGCGTTTTTGAGGTACCGTGGGAATTGAGAGGTGATTTTCAGAGATGGAAATAAAACTGAATTACGGCATGCGCAGTTACTTAATTGGGAAACACAGTTGCGCATGCATTTGAAGCAATTTTGACAACACAACAGGACGGACTCTGAGCAGCGACTTCACAGACTCTGATAAAATCTCTTTTGCTGTACCCTGAAACATTTGAATCACAGTATTCTCAAAAAGCATTCATTCTAAAAACAACCAAATTTTCTTCATTGTTCCTGCGAAATTGCATGTACTATGAATGCAAAAAGCCAAAAATTTAAGAGATATATCTTTGTAGCAGCCATGGATTCAAATATCTGAACAGTAATGACATGATCTCTTCAAAGCTGTGTGCAAGTAGCATAGAACATATGTAAACGACCTGACAGCTCTCAACAGGCTCAGATATATGCCAAAAGATGAAAATGCTAATATGTCGCAACATGCTGAAAGGCTGGCGAAATGCTACCGATATGCAGAAAATAAATGCTACCTATATGCAAAAGATAAAAGTGCGAATAAATTGCAATATTCTGAAAGGCTAGCGAAATGCTACCTATTTACAGACGATGCAAAGTATCGTAACACAAAAACACTGCAAAGACAAATTTGTAAACACTACAGTACATCGAACAGTACAGGCTGTCTAGATTCTACACGTATTTCTCATTGCCGCAAAACAACGTTATGAGATTATGACAATTTGATAATTTACACGTTGCGGTTGATAGAATCATGTAAACTAGCATCTGTGGTTATAGTGTAACAAGTAGCAAATATCAGATACTATGCATATCTTATCAAATTTACCATAATTAACTATTATTTTCTTATAGTAATTTAGACTTTTTAGCAGTTAATTCGGCTTTTTCTATGAAGGAGAAGCGATTAAATTTGAAGTATCACGAAATAGGAATGCAGCGATGGCGTAATTGGTATGCAGAATCTAAACTGGTATGCCTATCGATCTTGCGGCTGCATGAATTTAACTCCTTCAGGATATTTACCTCATATAATTGTCTCTGATACATTCAAAATAGAATAACTCCAACTGCTTTATCTCTTTAAACAAGGGCGAAATGAAAGCGATACGATTGAACCAATTATGCTTATTGTAATGCAATCAAACAACTGCAGAAAGGTTACCTTCTATGAATATAACAAAACCAAAAGATTTGCTCACGATGATTGACATCAACACTAATACAACAAGCTAACCGCTATAGTTTATAGAAAACAAAACTGCATTTTTTGAAGCAATAATGAGGTATGAATTTCAAAATTACTCTCAAATTACATCATGTAAACGTTGGTGAACCAAAATTCTATTTTGCTTTCATGATACTATACAATCTTTGATTGCTTAGAAAACTTACATCATTTGGACAATCACTTGATTGTTTAATACACTCTTTTTTATGGGGATAAACCTATAATCTAAGAATAATACAAGGTTCAAGCTTGGCCAAGACTTTTTGTCTATTTGAGCCGTAATACTACTTGTAGATTGGCACTATTGATACAATATCTATCATTCCGTTCAATTTTGCTTTGATCTATGATGAAGTAAGACATCAACAAAGATCCAAATTAATTCATGTGATTTTCAAGCGAAGTTATATCTTTTATGCTTAAGTATGATCAAAGAATAATCTTAGACTCAAAACTAGAAAAATTTAAGAGTACTGAATAGCGAAAAATTAGGTAGTCTTATAAATAAAAGTATTATTCAACATCCTGCTCAACTTCTAATGTCTACAATGTTCTGCCTCAACATTATGCCCCAAGATTTTGCCTGTGTTGACATTTAATGCTATTTCAATTTATTTTAATTTAATTTAACCTAATTTTTAATTTAATTTAAATTTAATTTACTTTGATAATATTTGCTATTGCAGTATTTTATTATCATGATTGAATCAAACTTCCATTCTTTCCAGACAAGTTCTGTCTAACAATGCTTACATCCACGGTTGACATTTTCAAGGTGTTCAATTAAGCATATGCTCAGAGAAGACCATGGCTGTTTGCCGACTCAAATGCAAATATTTGTAATGATTTAAATAATCAAGCAAAGTTCGCAAATTCATAAGTCAATATCGTTAAGAAAAAACAAGACATGCAATTTCTAGGAAGACTTTGTGTGTGCAAAATGATGAAACATGAGAAGTATGTGCGTGACTAAGCCCAATTTTAAGTTCTCTAATACTTTTACCCCTGTTTGATTACGGCATTACCCATTCAACCGAACACAAATTGCATACAGAAAAGACCTTTACATCACAAGAGCATGGAAAGAAAATCCGAATGAGTAATAACCTCACCAAAGACAAAATAAATACTGGCTTGCCTGGCCTATGGAAACATTATGACTATTCATATTAATACGGGTATGAAGCGATATAGATCAGGTCTTAGATCAGTGAGGCCTTAACGGAATCCAATTACAATCAAAATCAGCAAAGGACAATTCTTGATTATTCGGCCTGAAATTAATCTCAAACGTAGTATATTGTACTCTCATATCACCAGAAGTACGACCCATAAGTTGGGTTCCTGTTTTATCAAGCCAAAAGTATAGCATTTGATTCATTTCTCGCTAAAAGGGGACCCTAAACTTCCCAGAGATTCTGCCAGAAACTCAATACTAGGCTTGCCTGCTACTACTTAGGTATACTAAAAGCATTAGCTTCAAAGATGTAATGCATCATTTGAAGAGCAATGCAGTGACAGATAAACATGTGAAAGTTAAATACACGCTTTCTTATAAGAAAAAAGTTTATAAGAAAATAACTCTCAAATGGTCAAAATCTTAAGAAAATCTTAAGAAAATCACGAGGCTCCATTCCAAAATTAAGTGTTTTTATTGGCCAAAAATCGATATCTCGTCATTATTGCATTCAAAATGTTCAAGATGGAATTCAAATTCAAGTGTGCAATGTTAGTAACGAATGTTTAACCCATTTTTGCCAGTTTATTTCAGAAAAAGTTAAGAAAAATTTAAGAAAATCTCATACTCAATTTCGGGAAAAATTAAGAAAATTGAGGCTCAGGTAAAAGTATGGTTTTCTTATAAAAAACATATACGTATTTTGTACTATGCTGAATTACAACTACACACTTTTTTATAACACTAAGCTATATAAGAATATTCAGGCTCAGAATCGCTGAAATTTAAGATTAATTCAAGAATAATACAATGCTCAAGCTTCATCAGGACTTAAAACTATTGTGTATTTGAGCTATAGTACTACTTGTATATTAACGTTTTCACTATCAATGCAACGTTCATTATTCTGCTCCACTTTACTGTTCTTTACGATGAAGCGAAACATTTTCAGACATAGTTACGAGTTCTTTATTTAAGAAAAGTTTTCAGAATAATCTAAGAGTAAAAACCGAAGAATTTTAAGAATATTGGGGCTTAGCAAAAAATTTGGTATTCTTACAAGAAAAGCGTGTATTTATTGTAAAGTAGGGGTGTTCGATGTTTTTTCAGTGTGAACCAAATGCATAAAAATAGGCTGAACCACACATTACAGGTAGCATATTGGCCCATGAATACTGTGAAGTTGTAGCTCAACTATATGATGCCAATAACATTGACCTCAATGTGAGGGAAAATGCTGTGCTCTAGACTTACAAGTATATCAACAATATCCTTAACACTGGTGACAACAAGCAAAACTATACATTCATTTTAAAAATACATCTATATTCTCAGAATTTCATGAGGACCAATAAAAAGCTAGACGATGGATCGAAGTTTGGACGCCCTTGTGGTAAAAGAACAAATTATTTTTACAGAATACTTCCATACAGTTAGGCATCACCAACTATCTGCTTCTTATACTCATGAGAAGTGTCCTGGGTAATGTCAGGCTACAGTAAACTATACATATCCAGCAAACAAGAATGCAACAACTATGAATTTCTATCATGGGCGATAATTTCAATTCTGCTCTATTGTAATGAAAATATTTTTATTAGGTTAAGTTGCTTGAGTTGAATAGAAGGGCAACAATATCGCAATCCACTATTAGACAGCAAATTAAGGATGCCTCAGTCAATTACAGCCTCTTTATGAACCATAATTCAAGAGAGAGGATATGGCGAGGGATTTTCAGTTAGGGGAAATTGCTCTAAATAGGCAGGACATTTGGAAACTATATTTGAACTCCCTTTTCGCGAAACCTGGAAGCTATTAGAATGCAATTCTGGTAACTATTACAAAACTCATTCCAAGGTCTGTCAATGTAATTCTGGGTAAGTACTACAACACTCATTCTATATTTTGTGCATGATATCCTAGATTACTACTACAACACTCATTCCACGTTTTGTGCATGTAATTCTGGGTAAGTGCTACAACACTTGTTCTATGTTTTGCGCATGATCTCTGGACAACTACTACAAAACTCATTCCATGTTTTGTGTATGCAGTTTTGGATAACTACTAAAACATACATTCCATGTTTTGTGCATGTAATTCTGGTAACTATTACAACATTCGTTCCAAGTTTTGTGCATGAGAAATTAATGCCTACAGTAATACACTTGGAGAATTAGTCTCTGCAGGTGGTAAAAAAGTTGCTAAAATGATTCAAACTATTCTGCTAGCTTCTTATATGCACAGAGTTTCCAAGATTTTTACTTAAACGCTATCCTTTTGCCTTGAATATGCATTATCAAATCTCTCTCAAAGTGATTAATTCTAGAAAGGGTTGTAACAGCTATAACCTACGTCGGATATTCCGCTGGCTGTGCTAGTCACGAACAGAAGCATGCGAAGAGGTTGAAAGTCGCAAGTGCTGCTCAAAAATATCGGTATGCGAACCTGACCGTGGTGGACAATGGTTGTTTCAAATAAAACAGAAAGAACTGAGGCTCTTCAAACAAAAGAAGAAATCTGGATTACAAAATCGACCAAATACTTTGAACTGGATATTTTTCACTTTCAATTTCTTCACCAAAAACTGAGCCTATGATTTTACATTCCGCTAGACTATACCCAATACGTTTGTCGCTATGTCTTTCTGTTGATGAAAACCCTATCTGAGAAATTTCTGTCCGCCAAAGAGAATCGATTTAATATCTCATGTTGGCTGTTGTCTATCAGCCGCAACGAAGACTTCACATGGTGTGTATAATCAGGCCTAGGCAAAAGTATCCTAATTTATCAGTGCTTTAGCACTACTGTCGCCTGGAAATGTAGAACAAACGACAATTATATAACGAAAGAGGAAAGCTTCGTACCAAAAGCTGGATGCTTGAATAGGCGCTTCCTTGTTAGTTTACGAACTAGAGATCTATACAAAAGAGGATACGAACTCTATGATCTGTTCTGCCTCTTAGAGCTCTGCCAATGAACTGCATAAAGATAGAATCTGTAGTAATCCTATCATGGATCCGGCCTATTAGCAAAGTAGATTCAAATACATTTTGAGGCATCATTTCTGCTGCAAGTACACAAAGTCCATAATGTACTAGACACCCTGATAATTTCTAGGCATTATTCAAAGCAGAGAAGTGTGCTTTCCTTAAATTCCAAGACTCGGTTTATCATACAATGCCAATAATTTCCTAGGATTTTCATTGCTAATTGTGAATGCGTTTTTAAAAAGACCAGGCTCATAGTTATAACCAGCGTGCAGCGGAAAAACAGTCATAGCGAAGGAATTGCTAATACCTAACAGACTAATAGATGAGGATTATGAAAAATGCAATATGAATGAACCAAAAAAATAACGATAGTCAGTATAACTGCAACCATGATTAGCAGGGCATGAAAGGTAACCAACTACAGAGAGAGTTCTCTTGCTTCAAAAACTACAACACCTCTCTAACATTGCCAAACTCCCAGCTCCGCTCCCCAAGCAAACACATTTTTGGATCAAGGAGCGTACATGTGTACTAGAAAACCTCTCAAAAGCTATGGATAAGACCCAAAGTTTTCCTGTCTCTTTACATTACTTATGCCAGGGAAAGTACCTTTTGAAATAGATTTGCTACGCCCTACTACAACATTGCAGTAATCTTTTTATATCTTACCTCAAAAGTAGTGCACAAGTGGTAGTAAGGAGAATCAGAGAGATGGATGTGTTGCTATACCTAAAGATGATACAGTCTGCAGTTGATGGCAGAATAGCACAGTATATTATGATACCCATCGTTATCATCCTATTCAAATGCTTCTATAAGACTCACGGCTACCTATAGAACAGACACATGTTTCAATCTTATACTCAAGACAGAACTATAAGCTTTAGTGGTATCGCTTACCAGAATCTGCAATGGAAATCTCTCTACCAACAAAGCTTTTGCATACAGGTACATAAGAGTGACTGATGCGCGATGATATCCATGAAACTATCATCAGCTAGCTCGCGCACCAGAGAAACTAGGAAAGACGGGTGAACATGCCCTAACAAATCAATCTCAATCCTTTGAACAAAAGAGCAAGAGGCTAGTACCTTTTCAAATTGATTCTGAAAATAATCTACTAATTAGAGAACAGCTCACTGCATCACTGGCTCATTGGCTAGAGACAAAGGGCTTTTTCGAGCTTATAGCACAATGTACGGCATATTTATAAGCCTCAGATTCATCGCAGCCTTGGCATTGATCTCTATAAAAGGTTGAGTTGAGCTTATTATGCTTGAAAGATGAACTTGCGCACAAATAGTGCTAGCGAGCAACAGTGAGCCCAAAAATTGGAAAGGTTCTACTACTTCCCACTTCACCCTATTGATGTGAATTTGGAAGCTGTTTAAAAATACTACATGAAAGAACTTCAATCAGTCACGTTCATAATAACAATACCTCTAAGTGAAAGTCCTAATCTCGTGCCACGGATTTTGCTACAGTTGCTTTGTTGTTGTTGTTGTTGTTGTTTACTTTATTTTGAGTACGCTGTTATACCTAGTTTTTCAGCTTATTAAGGCCTACTTTGCATGCCGCATCCAGGCATAGGATCCCTAGTTTAACGTCCCTTCCGAAGGACGGCGGAGTGAGCTGTTTTGATCCTTCATCTGGAATGTCACCCATCGAGTATCTGACCATACACAGCCATGCTTAACTTCAGCTAAGCTGAAAAAACTGGCTGGGCCGCTTGGCCACTCACCAGTGTTTCAGTTCTGCGAAAAGTAGAACTGCTCGATGCCATAGGCCTAAATAGCCTCTTCTAAACATTCTTCAACAAAAAGCTCTAATCTCAAATTGTAACCGGTGTGAAACAAAAAGTTGTTTACAGCAGGCGACTTCTCAAACGCTGTAAATCATTGTCGAAATAGAATGTACTCACCGCGAGCTGGGCTGTAATTATGGGTGCCCACATCAAATGTAGCCCGAACACAACCATAAAATGTAAGTCTTGAGTATTTAGCTATCTAGTCTGTGAGGTCTTCTCTGACTAAAGACAGGTAAATTTTCATTTGCTTAAAGATTTGCAATTGTAAACATGCCTTACAGGACAATCCGCTTGGTGATCGCTTTGTAACTTTTATTTATCAAAATCATGCTTGAGTCGAAGAATAGTACCTTCACAAGCAAACCAGAGAACTCCTTGAGTTGACGAAAGTTACTTCTAGCTAGCACACACTTTCGAATCTACATACTCTGCAAACAGAACACAAACAATCGGACCCCTCCTTCTTGACGTTCGTATAGAAGATCAGCACTCCCTGAATTTCAACCAAGCTGGAAACCAAATTTAAGAGTAAATGGAAACAGGGTGTGAGGTATTAACTAGACTTCAAGCTGTCATATACAATCCTTCTATATCATACACTACTTATTTAAATTAGGCACTACTATGTCTTAAGCCTGGTTTCCATATAACTCTCAAGTGACGGCGACCCACAGGCGACCCACAGGCGACCCACAGGCGACTCACCAACGATATTGAATTCTTTAATGGAAACACTTCACTTCACCTGCCGGCGATCCACCGGCGACCCATCGCAGACATGGAAGAAACGTTGAAACTTTTTCAACCTTTTTTCCATTACGGTGCCGGCGACCGCGAGAAATTTATATGGAAACATGACGGCGATGGGTCGCAGGTGAGTCACCGGCAGTTTCGGAAATTTAATTAGTTCAATGCTTCTAAGAATGACTTTCATTTCAGTTTTATTTTTAAATTCTCTACGGAGGAGAGCTCATCGCCGGAGGGTCGCAGGTGAGTGAAAAGTATATGGAAACATGCTTCAGTAGAAATGTCGCCGGTTGGTCGCCGACATTAGAAACCTACATGGAAACCAGGCTTAAGTATTTCTATGAAATAGCAGCTTGGGTGGGGAATAATATCTCTTTTAAAAACCTGCAAGTCAAATATCCCTGTTCTAATAGAAAAACAATATTATTTGTTCAAATTGTTCAGACCTACAATACCATCATTTCTCCTCATTGCACTGGCATTGGTCAATGCATGATCAGAACAAGGTCGGCAATATAAGAAAATCAACCGGCCATCTACTATATATCCGTTTTTTTAAATAAGAAACCTACCTTAAGGTCTAGTAGTAAAAGTTTCTTAACATTTGGCCACATTCTAGCTCTAAAAGGTTCCTTAACATTTTCTTAACTCAATTAACAAAATTACAGCAAAATCGTAAACAAACCGTTAGCGTAGCGAACTAACAGTTGAAAAACGAAAGAAATGCGTCAATGCGAGTTAAAACATAAAGCAACGTCATGTTCACAGTGTTTTGGTTCAGCTTTAGCTTTAACTGAGTAACGACTTTAATTTCTTAAATTTTGGTCTGTCTAGCACTAGGTTGCTTTCAAAACGGTTTCTTGTAAAACAATGTGTAATGTAAGACGGTAATACCGAAGCTATTGAGAAACTTAAAGTTCCCACCATGCTTGAAATTGTTCCTTTGCATTTAACGTATTTCATTTTTGGTAAGGCGTTTTCAAACTTTTGTCCCTTTCCACCGTATCTGTGATTGTTTATAATCTCGCATTACGTTCATAATATGACACGGATAAAACATGGGTTACTCAAGTCAGGCCTGCGTGACTGGCGACTTGCTAGTAGCACATTCTTTCAAAGCCAACGGGCTTCTATTGCTTAGCAGATAAGACAACATTTGCAGAAAATCCTAGCAGATTTCCAGAATCCCATCCATCTGATAAATCGAGCTAGGCCAAGGGTCAAACCGTCACGGCATATTTCTTGAACTAGTGAATTGGATGAAATAACATACCACGTGTTGACTGCAGGCCTGATGGTAAATGTATTTGTATCATTTATCCGGTAGGGTCGATGCTAGGGATGATGTTAAGGTGGGGACTTCGCGTAGGTAGCTATCTATTCATAGTTGCTAAGGGTAGCAAGTGGTATCAACATATGGATTGAAAGTATATATTTTCACAAAAGCGTAGTTGTAGAACAAAAATAATCATTTGCTAGAGAACTTCGGTGTGACGATCTTGTTAACATCGATTGAAAAGAATGCAGCCGTTGCAGGGGTGGAGCTACCCATGGGGGGGGGGAGATGCTTGGGGCTAGCCCCGTCAACAAGTTGCCCGGCAACTTAAGACTTTTTCAAAACTTCTTTCCGTTGGCGTGCCTCCCATTTGGGTTTTTTGCAATGCCTATAACGGAAATCAAATGCCTATAACCCTCTCTTTTTGTGGCGTTGTGTAAAGGGTGAATGATCCCTTATATGTGTAGGCCGCGGGACTGATATGGCATCACATAATCCCTGCGGTATCGTTTAAGTATTTTGTGTTTTTTCTTGTATCTTGTATTTTGTAAGAATTAGCAGTACATATAAAAAAGAAAAAAACTTTTTTCAGCAACATTTAGCCTGTTGAGCAACTTTCAGTGAATCAGGCAACTTTTAGGTTATTGTCTCTCGATCGTCATAGTCATACACCAGCTACAGGTGAAACACTTAGAGATTGCTGAACAAAACTTATGTCGAGAGTATCATTGTCTAACCTTTTAGTTTTAGTATTTAGGTCGCATTATTTTTATTATAAAAGAAACTCTTAGAAGAACCCTAAGGATAAAATTACGTAACAAATTAAGAAGCACTTAAATACACGCTTTTTATAAGAAAAAACTTTATAAGAAAATGAGGCTCAAATCGTCAAAATCGTAAGAAAATCTCAAGAAAATCACGATGCTCAATTTCCAAAATTAAGTGTTTTTATAGGCCAAAAATCGGTATTTCGTCATTATTGCATTCAAACTGTTAAAGATGGAATTCGAATTCATGTATACAATATTATTAACGAAAGTGTATACAATTTTAGCCATTTTATTTCAGTAAAAGTTAAGAAAAATTTAAGAAAATCTCAGGCTCGATTTCGGGAAAAGTTAAGAAAATTGAGGCTCAGGCAAAACATAATGATTTTCTTATAAAAAAAAACGTGTAGACATCTGAGACTGCATTTGATAATATGTTAAGAAACATCCAGGCTGATGACAACGACTGTCTTACAAGAGAAACATCCAGACTCGACCGTTCATTAAGTAGTTAGTCATTCAATGCATATGAGCGCGGTCAAACTTTAAATTAGTTGCACTATAGGCGTGGCTGGGCGTATGGTTCATTTTGCAAAAAGGCAATGTAAGGAAGGCATATGTTGTACTCGATACACATTGCAGTTTAGGGTCACAAATAAGTTGACTTACAAAGGCATATATCTGGAATCCGAATGCAGGCAGGGGAAAGCAGACATAAAATGGCTTTGTAGTAATTGAGCAACTTTCTGGCAACTTCTTTGAAAAGGAGCAACTTTTTCAAAACTTTTGCCAACTCTTGAGCAACTTATGGACAGGGATACTTGGGGCAGGTGGAACCTCCCAAAATTATGACTGAGCTCCTTCGTCTGCACCTAAATTTTTGAAGATTTCTATTTAAAGTTTGCACTTTTGCAGCCTGGTGTTCTTTTTTGAGCCAATTTAAAGGGCGTAGTCCATCAAAAAATTTTTTGCTTTGCTCACTGTTGGCACTTTGAACCCCTAGCATTTCTTCTCTGGCGCCACTTACGACCTGCAGCCCTAGGTACATTCCATGCACTCAGGCCCGAAGATCTCCGGCGTGGAGATAGCTTTCCTGTCGGCGTGGCGGTGTGGATATAACCTAAATTATACTCTTTGGCGTACTTGAGTAATACAATGCAAGTATCAATGCTCGGTTCTTTTGATCTTTGCACCTCAAGTGTGCGCCACCCTTCAACGTTGGCGTACACCAGAGGAGCTATTGACGCACCTCCGGCGTAAGTTTTACACGAAAAGCACCCTGGTCTGCTGCAACTCTTGCTTCGAGGTGAAAATCACTTGGAAAAAATTATGTGAGAGCTTTGAGATTCTCACATCTGTCAAAGATGTAAATAATTTTTGTACCACAAAGGTTTCCTGGATTTTTAAAAGACTTTTACAAATTAAAAAAAAACATTTTTGAAATTAATAATAGCCCAATAATTTTCAGATCTTTTAGAAGCTTTTATAAATTTGTTCAAAATTTATGAGATTTTCTTCAGTGACTTGCCCATTGTTTAAACTTCTCAATTTTGAATCTTATTGAGAATGACATCTTTTGGAAAACGAAATATTTGTATTTCAAAATGAAGTTTCAGTGGATAAATTAAATCACCTTGGAACCGTCCCTGACATATACCCATGGGCGGATCTGGGGGTCATGGGGCCATGGCCCCTACTAAACGGTAGTAATTCCTGTAACAAACATCTAAATTAAGAAACTCCTTACATGAAAAAGACAATAAAGCAGGGTAATGCCCCCTCCCAATGAGCGATTACATAATAGTCCATGCTCATTTGGACTACTATATAATCGCTAATCTCTTAATGAAGCACAAGTTTTTTTCATAAAAAACCACTTTATAAGCAACCTAATACTAGACAGCTTAAAATTTAAGAAAATTTTAGAACTACAAGGAAAGAGCTACGAAACTTTAGACAAATAGCGCATTGAAATCGTTATGTGCTTCAACGTAAAGCTGTACCAAAACAATATGAATATGACATTGTAGTAGAATTTAACTAGCACTGACGCATTTTGTTTGTTATGGGACAAATAGTTTGCTATATTCACCTTCTGCATACGCTTTCAGAGCAATTTAGTTCGCTAATTTAAGGAACTTTTAAGAAACTCTTAGGACTGAAGTGTGCCCAAAAACTAAGAAACTTTAGTACTAGGGATTCTTTCAAAAGAAACATGTAGCCTCATGTTCATTTGATTCACATCAATGTACCATCAACTGTTTATTGACTGAATTTATTCTTTCAGTACAAAATGAATTAACTCTTTTACTACTAGGGCTGTAGAGCCAAAAAAGAAGAATGGGAGTCCAAAAATCGGAAGGGGTGTTAAAAATTGCTAGAACCATATCCTTTAAATCTCAGGGAAACACCTGTTTCCAAGATAAAGATACACCCTTTCTAGAAAGAGAATGGCAGATGATATGCAAGTGAGAATCTGTAATACATAAACCTTCTATTCTTTTTATTGTATTTTAGAAGTACTCAAGAAAAGAGCAAGTGGCTTCACGAGAAGAATGAGTCCCCTGGCTAGTGCACAAGAGACACTATGAGCCAGGCAAGTACCTGCGGTGTGGCACGGAGGGGAATGCCCTCCAAAATAAAAAGCTTACAGGATTTCGCCCATCCAAAAGAATTATTAATCTGGAGATTTACATAACAAACTAGGACTTTCGCCCCGGAAAAATGGACTTCCAGGCAGTTTTTGCCCCTCCAGGACACTCCCCCCCAATTACAAGATTGCCCTGAGCCCTTAGAAATTTGGCAAGATTAGAACCCCATCAAAATAATACGTAAAACCTGTCTCTTGGATACCTCTGCGCGGCCCTTTAGGACCTCAAAAGTTGTCTAACCTCAATCTACGTCGCGTACGCCATTGCCCCTGCCCCCCTCTTCTATAGCCCCCACTAGGCCCTACTTAGTCATACAGATAAATATACATATTGCAACTCTCATATATTATTCATGTGGTACATGATGCATATGACTTATAGTAACATGTGAATCTAGTAAGCGTATTTCATAATAAATACCACATACATACTAAGCCTAATGCCATAAAAACAAGGCCGAATTTTAACATTCTCTTGCTTACAAATGACGTTGAAAGCAAGAGTGATAACGTGAAATAAGACAGCCTGTTGAGCATTGCTAAATTATGCGTCTAAAATGTCAATTCCCTTACCTCAAGTAAAATACGGTGATACCTTTACTCAAGCTCCTGTCAATTTGCTTTTAGCATTTGCCCCACGTCATGTTGGAATGTTCGCTCCACATTAACTGATACTAATGAAAGATGGGGAATCCAACTGTGACATATAATCGCCTTGAGCAAGCTAGCAAAATTCATCGGTGAATAATGTCTAACAGAAAGAGTGAGTCACCGCTTCTACATTATGATGACACTTCACATTCCATTACAAGTCTGCACACTTGTATCGGGCTTTGCTTTGAGCCCTCATTGAATAAAGATTACACGGAAATCCCGATGAATAATCAAAGTAAACTCTTTTATTCCCCGATGGTTTACAAGCTTATAAGTTTGCTTAAATCCAGCAGCGACTGTCTTATAGCTGGCGCTGAAAGGCCGGACACCGGGGCTATTGTAAACTGCCCAGCTGGAAATGTTGACATGACAACAACATAAGCATGGCTTTGTAACTGGTGTGCTCAGGACAATATAACTTCTGTCGAACTAAGAAACCCCAGTTTCTGGCATCGCATGACCTCTTTTTGTGGGGG
>WIPJ01000901.1:89930-102054 GCA_018155075.1 Cassiopea andromeda
GGGGGTCTCATGAAAATGTGGTTGGGCTTAACCTTAGCCTTTGCGGCATACTTTGTGCTATCACAATCAAGTTATCAGTTTATTGTGATAGCATAAATTATGAAATAAGCTCTCAGACTTTTACCGCGTGATTTCTCCAGGACAATTTTGCCACCCCAAAAACAAATGCCTGGCTACGGGCTTGACAGACCGGTATGGAAGGTACTTGAAGTTTCACTATAAAATCATGTATTTGTTAAAGCTATTGCCGGGCTCTCGAAGATTGACACATAAAAGGCACATCTTTATCGTAACTCGAACTTTAATCAACTGTCTTAACACATTCGGCTACGTCATTATAAACTTGGCTACTACATGCTGGCCAATACGCCAAAGGAGTGTTGCGACGTCAATCACAACATAGCCTAATGCAAAAGGCAAGGAAAGATTTCTTTGCCCTTCCACCTTGGTCTACTCCATACTTTTGACAGCCCCTTGCACGCTTCTTGCTTCAGAACTATTAGCTTATCGAGTCTTCGATCTTTTGTTTATTTGAGTTTTTTAGATCAAATATAGCGATTTTTTAAAAGCAAAACCTTCCTATTCAACTTTTAACGTTATAAGAATCACCAAAGTCCATTTCATTTTGCTGGCAAAAGTCGATATTCCAACGTTATTTATTATTTGCAGCAAATTAAGGGGTGTGGTCCAGAGGTGATCTTGGGTTTGATCCCTGACCCCCATTAATAGAGTCCTGGATGCTGTTCTGCGTTCAAGGGGTCCCCCAAGTGTCTTTATATAGATCTTGCTGTTCAACGCTATTTACTATTGCCCATGAAAAGTTCATAGAGGCCTATTTTCAGAGAGTTTGATGAACTGTGCAAACCATTTTCAATTATCTTAGCTAAATCTTCTAGAACAAATAGCGAGATTTGTGCTAAAATTTCACTAAATCACGTAAATACTCTAGAACTAATTCAAGTATTCTCGTTTTCTAAAAACAACTAAATTTTAACTGAGTTTTGGTATTTCTAAATTTCATTACTTTTGAGAGTAAGAATAATCTATATTCCCCGAAAACTTAGGAACACAGTTAAAATCTTTGCTAATGTGCCAGTTCCAAATAAAAGCAAACCCAGAGCAGAACTGAACAATTTATTTAGCACACATTTTTTTTAAAAGAAAATAATTATTTTGTCTGGGCCTCAACTTTCTTAACTTTCCCGAAATTGAGCCTGAGATTTTCTTAAATTTTTTTAACTTTTACTGATTTAAACTGGATGCAATGGTTTACACTTTCGCTACTGATATTGTATACTTGAATTTGAATTCGATCTTTAACAGTTTGAATGCAATAACGATGAAATTCCGATTTTTGGCCTATATAAACACTTAATTTTGGAAATTGAGCATCGTGATTTTCTTGAGATTTTCTTACGATTTTGACGATTTGGGCTTCATCTTCTTACAAACTTCTCTCTTATAAAAAAACGTCTATCTACATTGCAAAGCAAAATCTAAAAAGGATTTAAATAAGCATAAGATCGTAGTCCTAATGCAGCTTACGCCTTACATTATTCTTGAATTAGTCTTACAATTCAGGGCTTTTGAGCCTTAATATGTCACTCTTCTTTATAACCATGAATTTATAAGAGTATTAAATCTCAGAATCTCTGAACTATCATAATAATTTACAAGCACTGTAGGATTCAAACTGCATCAAGATTTAGAACTTTTTTATATCATAAAACTGTTTTAGATTAAACTTTGGAATAACAACACAATATATTTTTCTTCTCTACTTTTATTCTACTGTATGATGAAGAAAGACATCAACAGCGATTTGAATATGCTCTTTTGATTTTCAGTTGAAATTTAAGAATAAGCTAATGCTCAAAACCAACAAAATATAAGTATATTGAAAACTCAGTGAAAAGTTAGACATTCTTATAGAGAAAAAGAGAAGGTACTTTTATAGATTATGTTACTATGTGGTTAGTGATGTAAACTTTTTCATAACAATAAATTTTGTGAGCATATGACGCTCAAATTCACTGAAATTTAAGAACAATGCAAGAATAATGTAAGGCTCAAGCTTATAGGCGCCGACTTTTGCTTTTCTCAGGGGGAACTCGAATTAAAAAATGTAGAAAATTGCGTACCATGAATACATTTTGTAGTTATATATTATATAACATATTTTTGCAGAAGATAACGAAAGAAAAAGCTATCTAAACAAGCTGAACAGATATATAGATGCATAACAAAACTGCAAGTCCTGTATCATCATCTTTGGTTTCTGTGATTTGCAAAGCCAAAAAGTGCTTTTTCTCACAACTTTCAGGGGACTCAGCCCCCACATAGCATTACCCAGAGGGGGCTCGAACACCCAATATAGTCAGAGCATATGCTCTATCTTCATCACTAATTTTAGGTTACATTTGCACTTTCGAACAATACACATATTTTTTATAAGAATAAAGTTTATATGAATATTTAGAATCAGACATACTGAAATTTAAGAATACTTTTAAAGATAATGCAAGGCTCAAGTTTCATGAAGATTTGGGATTTTTGTGTTTTTGCTTCATAGTACTGTTTATAAATAAAATTTTGCACTCGATACAATATTTATCATTCCGTGCCTCTTTTGATTTGCTTTATGATAAAGTAAGACGTCATTTAAGATTTGAATATAATCATTTGATTTTCAGGCGTAGTTACATCTTCAATATTTAAGAACAATGTAAAAATAATCTAAAGCTCAAAACAAAAACAATTTAAGAATATTGACGTTCATCGAAAAATTCGGTTTTCTTTTAAACATATTGTGTATATATTGTTCTGTTTCGTTCTTGTTTTGTTGCATTATGATGTAAGATATCAATAAATATGTGCAGTTACACCTTTGGGGATCATTCAAGAAGTACGTAACGGAAAATATTGCCAGTTAGACCCACCCACCTCTCTATGTAACGGATTGTCACATTTGAACTGATGCCCCCTTTGTTACGTAATATTCTTGCATGAGACTCCCCAACATCAGCCTCAATTTATGTGCATGATGTAATTTGATGCTGTATTTCAAAATCAGAAGAATAAATTAAAGAATAATTAGGGATATTACAAGACTCAAGCTCAAAAAGTTTTACATTCCTTTTTCATTTGAGTATGTTTTGGAAAAATTCAAAGAGAAAAAATAGAACTATTGCATTAGATTTTTGGTGCTCCGTAACGAAAGTAATTTACCCCTCCCACCCCCTAAATTTTTCCTAATAGTCTGTCAAAAATTGGTGCATACCCACCCAACCCCTACTATTACGTACATTTTGAATGACCCCTCGGCACTTGAGGAACTGTTTAGGAATGACGATAGTCCTAAAGTCTTAATAACTTAAGAATTAAGGATCAGAGACAAATTAGACGTGCTTATGAAAAAAGTAGCAGAGTTCGAAAAGCTTAAGAGGTATGTTCTGTTCTGTCAGTCCTGCATGTCTTAATTTCTAGCTCAACTATGAAGAATTTTCCAATCCCTCAAATTATCAAGAATTGCAAATCTTCTGCTACTCTGTTTTGTCGGGTTGAGCCATGCAGAATACAGCAACATTTATTTTAACAATTTGTACAGCGCAAGCGTGAAATATAAGCTCTAATGCATAACAAGTCACGAATGAATGAATTGCCTGGAATATAAATATATTTACCGTTAAAATAACTCCAAATATCCATGCCTTCTGATTTGGAACAATTGAGTGACGTGTTCTGAAAAAGAAATCTGATATAGGAAGAAATTCGTCTGCTTGAAAACGACAGTTGCTTTGAAAGCAAAAGTTATCCCTTGAAATTGAAAATTTGAGAATGAAAGTGTCGTCTTTTAGATTTCAAGCCATTTTCACATTCAGCAGAACAATATTATTATGCTTAATCCAAATATAACTTCCTTGTTTTAGTTTCTGCTCTGAAATTCTTTGGTTACATCATAAGCTAAATGGCTTATACCTTCCGATTATTCAGCATTTTCATGAGTGGTTGATTATTGAGGAATTAATTGGGCTCGGGTTGTTTTGGGTCCGAACTCTATCCAGTCCTGTGTGGACGGGTCGAATAGAGATTCTTTTTGCTATCTCCCTAAGCAAATATACACGTTTTTTTATTACAAGAAAACCGTCAATTTGTCTAAGCCTCAATTTTCTTAACTTTTCCTGAAATTGAGCCTGAGATTTTCTTAAATTTTACTTAAATAAGCTGGCTAAAAATGGCTACCCTTTCTTTGTTAATCTAGTATACTCTTATTTCCTTCACATTATACCATGTATTAACTTATTCTTATGTAATCTTATAACTAAGCTCACCTCTATGATATCAGATTTGCATACCACTTTTTGAAACAGACCAACCAGTGGCATTCATTTTCACATAAAGCACAGACAACTATGAAGAGGGTGTGGTCAATAATAGTTCCAATAATTAAGGGTGTGGTTGAATATTTCTTAATGAACAGCCCCCTTCTTACAATTTTAGGACGACAAAACTGCCTCATACCTACTCAAGCATAAAAAGTATATTTTCCTAACAGCAGCAACAGAAATGAATTAGTGTTGGCCTGCTATTTCGATAGTAAAGACCTTTTGGTAACAACAGTTGAATGAAGGAAAAGCCCAAACGATATGCCACAGTATCTTCTCCTTGTAATAGTTGTGTGAAGTAAATTTGCATCAGATTTAGTGTCTGAAGATGAGCAGGTTAAAGGCGCCAATTATTATGTATGGTAGCAGGTCAGCGAGACAGTCCTACAGCAACAATCAAACTAGGCCTTATAAATTGCTAGGACACAGGAAATTTCTTTTCTAATCAATGACGAAGTAGCAGAGAGCACTGTGATTGGTGAAAATATAGTTGCAATGTTGCAATTGCGCTCTCTTGGTCACCGCTTTTAGCAGAGCTCTTTTATCCTGGGACCAGCGGCATAAATTTTAATGTATTCTCAGCTTAGCTACAGCCATTGTGCGTCAACAAAGGTCTGTAATGTGTGCGCAGTAGCAGCCATTGTGCATACAATCAATTTGCAATCCATTTACGAAGAGTTTGGAAAGTGTCTAAGTGTACTTGATGTCCAATGCACCAGTATAGGCTTGTAGGTAAGTCTGAAGATAAACCCACTGATCAATTGCAACTTTTAGCTTCCTTAAAACTATTAGAGTTTCGTTGAGTATCTTTATTTTGATGCTACCTCACTGGTGGAAAGTAAGAATAAAGGAAGGTCGGCTTTATAGGCCCAATATCGTAAGGAACACCATTTAGATTTTATATTTTCTACTGAGCTCCTATGTTTCACGTATAGAGCCCATAATGATGTAATAGGTATCTCCATGCACAGAGAAAATAGCAAACTCCTTTACTACGGTACCAAAACAATCTCCCGAAGTCGGTATCAATTTCAATTTCAATGTCATTCATTTCAAACAACAAGTTAAAGTTAGAAATACAAAATACGTGTTAAAAATAAGCTACAATATAGTTTCTTAAATGTAATACAATAATAATTAATTCTAAAATAACAATTTTTAAATGAACTTTAATGCAACAACTTCCAAAATTATAAAGTAGCTTGACATCATTATTTACTTGCTGTTTAGGACCCTTAGAAAACCTCCAAAGAGAGCTATCGAGCTAAGGACCCCACCTTAATCAATCATTGCTAATTAATAATTGAATTGAAATTTAATAACAGTAACAACAACATAATCTGAAAAAAGACAGAAAAACAAATCAGGGGAACAATGATTTGGAAAAAAAGAGAGAGAAAAAAGAAAAAAATAATAAAAAATCTGTTCTGCTACATTATAAGGATTTTATTATGGCTGTCATTAGTTACTTAGTTACTTTGTAAGGCTGGGATTCTTTAAATTGCCAGTAATTCAAAATGTTGTAGTTAGTAAAAGCTTATTAGCCAGCGTTTGTAATACTTTGCAAAAGCATGTTTAGTCAGTGCTTGTCTAATTTCAGTAGGTGTCAGTATTTTTTAGATAGTACGAATAATTTAAGAAGGATACTAGCCTCAAAATAGTTAATAAATTAGGACTATTGAGGCCCAGTTAATAACTAGATATTCATATAAAAAAGAACGTATCCAATAAAGTATAACATACGTTTTTTGTGGAATAATATGTCCAATAATTCTTGACAACAAATTTGCTTGCTTTTGCCTTTTCCTTGATTTTGTTGTTCAACTGACAATTGTCTGAGCCTAATTGTTTGTGATTTACTGATTTGTAATCATAGTCTGGATTTATGTGAGGGAGCAGCCGTGGCCTAGCGGTAATGCACGCGACTCAGACCAACGTGGTCCTAAGTTCGAGGCCCACCACAGACCATTGGTGACGTCAGGAAGGGCATCCGGTCCTAAATACTCATGCCAGAACTAAGAAATCCTCCCAGGGGCACCCTCCAAGCCCCAGGAATTGGGGAAACGGAGGTAAAATCGAGAGTCCGGATTTATGTGAGGCCCTTATGCTACAGAAGTCTATAATACTAGTTCTTTGGTATTTGAAAGCAAATGTAGGCCATAAACTGCTTCAAACAGAGCTACCTTTGCTAATACCCATAATCGTTGCATTGTCTGAGGAGGGCTAGTTACATGTCCTTTTTTTATAAGAAAACCATAATTTTGCCTGCGTCTCAATTTTCATAAATTTTCTCGAAATTGAGCCTGAGATTTTCTTAAACTGTTCTTAACTTTTACTAGAACAACCTGGCCAAAATTGATTATAATTTCATTATTAATATTGTATACCTGAATTTGAATTCCAATGATGAAATATCGATTTTTGGCCAATAAAAACACTGAATTTTGGAAACTGAACCTCGTAATTTTCTTAAGATTTTCTTAAGATTTTGACCATGAGCCTCAATTTCTTATAAAAAAACGTGTGCTCGAAGATATCAACCGAAGGAATTGATAGAAGACTTAAGGAAGCTTGCAAGTGTATACGAATTCAAAATATGAATTATCTGTTGATGAAATGTCATGTGTGTTACGTTGGCTGCGCTCTAACAATTTAACATTTGCTATTTACTGAGATTTATCATTGATTCAAGTGAACAAGGAGCTGTTTCATTTTCTATTTGAATGCATGCGCGAAACACTGGAACCCGAGACTTTTAGTAAAGTCCGTAAAAAAGCTGTGATACTCGAATCGTGAAAAGCAAAGATAGTTTCAGTACAGGAGCCAAACAAAGCTTCTTATAAAAACAACGTGTACTTGCAGCGTATTACCTCCGATATTGATATTAACTATTTATTCCACAAAGATTTATATTCTCAGGTGCTTTTTCTTATTCAGTTTTGATTACCCATGTCTATCGACTTCAATAAAACTTGCTATAAGCATCGCGAGAACAAAAATAGCTCGTATGGAATGCAGAAACAAAGTAATCCCGAAGATTGTGGCTAACAAAATCGTTACCACTGCTGCAAAACACAGTTACACATCCTAACTTTCTATGAAAGCCTTATTCTGTGCAGATTAGCATGACGATGCAGTATGTTGAAGAACTGTAACCTTAATTTGAATTTTCCTAACTTTGCAAGAATTATTACAGCCTGTCTCACATGCAAGATTTTCTAGTAGTACCACTTCAAAAGGATAAGTTATAAATTTAAAGTTGCTAGCAGCTTCAAAATGTATATGAAATTTATGCAGTACTCACTGAGCAGAGGCTGTTCGTACATGGTGAAGAACTATCTGTGCCAGTAAACGATTCATAGAGAAACTTGCTAGAATTATGAACAAAGATTGTTACTCTTCTGCAGATAGTAGTAGTCGCTGTATATTGCTGAGAATGATAACGATTTTATATCAACGCTGGTCATTTGATTATGCAAGACTGTGTAATTTGCTGGTACTCTATTTGATTAACAAGATGAAATAATCAGCCGGGTTGGCAGGTTGTTGTTTTGTGCATTATCAAGGCTGCAATTTGAGCATTGGGACTAGCACTTTCATGAAACCTTTCAGTAGGCTATTCACCGGGCGTATTTTAAGTATTTGTGACGAGTAGGGAAAATATACCGAAAGAGGCCCAAAAGTTCCAGTCCTCCAGAAGGCACGGGGAGCAATGCTTCCCAAATGAAAGATTTTGCATGGTTTTACCCCCCAAAAGAAACATTAACCTGGAGATTTATATAATAAAATAAGGCTTTTTCCCCTCCAAAGCGCTTGTACAGGCAAGCTTTACCCCACCCCAGGGCACGTCCTTCAGTTACGTGGTTGGTTCCAGTAGTGTAAATCTTTGACTTGGCACTCCTCAAGAAAGCTTCCCGTAATCAGGACCCCATTCTAGAGCTGAAAATTTTCAGTAAATCCCCCTCAAATAAGCATAGGTCCATACATGTAAGTTCAGCTATCTGATACACTACACTCTTATTTTTGCCAGAATACCTAACTTTCTGCCAAGCCTCAGTATTCTTAATTTTGTCTGATTTTGAGCCTAGAATTATTCCTAAATACCAAGGTATAACTTAGCCTTGATATTAAGGAAATACTCCAATCTTTGCTGATGTTTTACTACATCATAAAACTAAGCAAGAGTTAATATTTTGTATCGATAATGCAAAACTACATCTGAAAACAGAGGATGCAAAAAATTCCTATGTCTAGGTGAAGCTTGAGCCTTGCATGATTCTTAAATTTCAGTGCTTTTGAGCCTCGATATTCTTATTAATTTCATTCTTATAAACAAAGAGTGTATTTGTAATTTTAACTGAAAGAGGGCCCAATTTTGGGGGGGGGGCAATTATGCTGTTTTTCTCTTCACTGCTGGACATGAAAGGGGCATACGCGGGGAATGCCTCAATAAATGTCCGGACTTGTCTGCTCCCAAACCATGCCAGTAAATGACGTTATGTATTCTTTCATACAGCTTTACATAGCCTTCGCTCTTCAATAACCAATTTTATTTTTAAAAATATGTGAGCTATTCCAGTACGATATTGTTTTCGTATTCTAACTAATAAAACGTATTCTTTCACGGAGCGCCAAAGCGCTGCGCAAAACGCAAGGGGTTCTTCACAAGGATTCTGTTTCAAATTTTGCATAGAGGTTTTGTTAGCACATAATAAAACAATTCATTTCGTTATCACAGCAATCTATAAAATTTAGAAATTGTATTTGAGAACAAAGACTTTTGAAATACGCGGTTTTTTTTTATAACAAAATCATTATTTTGCCTGAGCTTCAATTTTCTTAACATTTCCCGAAATTGAGCCTGAGATTTTCCTAAATTTTTCTTAACTTTTACTGAAATATACTGGCTAGAGTGGTTTACACTTTCGTTAATAATATTGTATACTCGAATTTGAATTCCATCTTTAATATTTGGAATGCAATAACAACGAAATACCAATGTTTGGCCTATAAAAGCAATATATTTTGGAAATTGAGCCTCGTGATTTTCTTAGGATTTTCTTAAGATTTTGACGATTTGAGCCTCATTTTCTTATAAACGTTCTTCTTATAAAAAAGCGTGTACTCAATTTTCTTGATTGTAACAAAAATTTGGACTCTCAAATTGTTCTAGGCATCTATGCTTAAAAGAAGTATTGCTCTTATTGTTGTACCTTGCTTATTACACAATTAACAGCAGGTTAATTTTCTCAAGGATGAACAGAAAAAACCATAAATTGCATTCCATGTTTAACTCTTTTATCATCTACAAGGATGTACACTTAGAAACACAGTCTTTCCAAAGAATGTTAAGTACGAAGCAAGCAACCAGTCGAATGTGCCCTGACTCTTTCTATAGCAAAATGACTTATAACTACCCCTGTCTACCAGTTGCTCACAATTTCCTGAAAAGTTGCTCAAAATATCTCTTTAAAAGTTGATGAAAAGTAGCCAAAACTTTTGAAAAAATTTGCTCCTTTTGACATAAGTTGCATGAAAATTGCTCAAAGTACTAGAAAACCATTTACGTAAATAGTATGTTGGTACTACAGAACTTAACCAGAGCACAAAAAAGCGGCAACATTTTTAGACATACTGAAAAACTTTTGTCTTCCGACACTCGTCGGAGTACGAAATTTCACGACGAGTGTCATACTCTGAAGAGTGTCGGACGAAAAAAGCTTTTCAGTATATCTAAAAAGTTTGCTGCTTTTTTGCGCTCTGGTTAAAACCCATTTGCCTATGCTTCCCCATGCATGCATTCAAAGTATATCCTTCCTTGGAAATAGACTTTGATCGACTTTACCAAATATACTCAAACAAGCAAGCACACTTTCTATTTTCAAAACTGCAACTGTAGGCTTTGCAAAATATATTTGCAACAGGTTGGGTACCTAACATGATATGTATCAACATTTATTTTACATTTGCAAAGTATTTTAATTTTTTAAGCTAGGAGGCCTTAATTAGCAGTAATTTTGCTATTTTAATTTCTTTTGCCTTCTATAAATAAATTGTTGATATGATATGATGATAAAGTCGATATATATATATATATATATATATATATATATGCCTTGGTAATTCAGTTTATAGGAGACCCTGGACTGTAAAATGTATCGGGTATAAAATTTACTGTCCTTGCATTGCTTTTTCAGGGAAACTGCTTATAAGAAGTTTATAGCTAGAAGGACCGCACTTCTAACCACGCCTATGGTGCAACCAACCCAAATTTCGACCACGCCCGTGCACACTGAATGAGTAAGTACTAACGAACTTTGGACTGAATGTACGTTTCTCTCATAGAAAATAATCGCATTCTTCAGCCTGGATGTTTCTTAACATTTCGTCAAATCCACTTTCAGAAGTTTCTTTAAGTGTTTTTTAATTACTACGTATTTAACTCTCATGTTTCTTATTGAAGCTTTTCCATAAAAAATACGTTTAATCTACTATTAAAACTATACGGTTGGACAATGATACTCCCGACACAAGTTTTATTCTGCAATCTTTCATGGATGTACGGATGGGGGCGTGGAGGGGCATCCCCCAATATTTTCAAATTCGGAAGGAAATTGATGAAAAGTCAGCTATGCTGCAAGAGAATTGGCCACAGTGTTTTCTGTGATCTTTTGTTTTTAGTAGCAATAGTTGCTCGGCGTCTTGGCACATCACTGCAATCTCTAACTGTTTCACATGTAGTAGATATATGATTATGCCTTTCGAGATACAATAACCAAAAAGTTGCCTGATGTACTGAAAGTTGCTCAACAAACTAAAAGGTGCTAAAAAATTCTAAAATTGCCGGGCAACTTGTGGACAGGGCTACTTACAAATCTATGCCACAAAAGCAAAAAGAATTGTCTGCTTCTGCGAAAGTTATTATATAGATGTAAAGCTTCATCTAACTTTACGTTAGGTAAGTACCAGACACTCAATGGCCTAGCCGCGTAGGAGATTCTCTGCTTCTCATAAGCAAAGCCTTGCACCAGCGATGTGTTTACTACGGGGACGTGGGGGCATCGCACCCCACAAATAGTTTTGAAATTGCAAGAAAATTGGTCAACAGTGGTTCATGCTGCAAGAGATTTAACATTTCATTGGTTATAGTATTTTTACTGAAAGTAGTTGGTCAAATGGCGAAAACGTCCCCTCCCCACCCCCAATAGAAAGTGTCTGGGCACATATTTGCTTTTCACCATGCTTGGTTTGTTTTCCTCGCCATCAACTTTTCTATTTACAGCATGGCATGAGCAGGAACAGTTGATACAACTTTGCTTAAATATGAAATTTGTTAAAAGAACTTGTGCTTGGAGAAATAATACTGAACTGGGATTGCATAAAGAAGTGTTTTGTACTAGTGGTGGTTTTTCAAAAACAAAATTGAGGAGGGGCAAAGCGGCTGAATTTGCCGAGTATTTTAGAAGAGACATGTGTACTCGGCAAACACTTGGGAATATTTTTTGATTACAAGAGTTTTTCATAAGAAAAAGTGCACAAGAAAATTGAAGATCATGCAAAAAAGTGATTTTTTTACTAAAAGAATCGTGCATTTAGCCTTTGGTCTACTACTTTTGCCGATAATTTGCTCACTCGATGGCACCTGTGGGGGACACTTTGCCTCCTTTAATATGCACTACTGCTTTATATTGTCAATTTTATTTACTGCTTTTACATCTACTCTTCAATCCAGAATAGAC
>WIPJ01000901.1:104792-115864 GCA_018155075.1 Cassiopea andromeda
GCCCCCCCCCCGACTAATTTCTTTTTCTAAAAATTTATTCAGTTACATTGTTATAGCAATCCCCCCATGTAATAATTTTGAACCAAGAGGGATTTTCCAGCCCAGAGCCGGAGTTTGCATCGCTAGATAAGAACTTAAACAAGAGAGAAATTGCCCTCAGAAGCACGTAGCTGAAAGTTGTGCCAGTGATGATGACACTAAAAGAAAATAATGGAATTACTTTTTGTATATTGGAAATAGGCACTACTACAACATTTTACTGCCCCCCCACGTTTATTGCAGCCCCTGGCTATTACGCTTTAGACCTTTTCCAACCCTCGACTACTATCACCTCCTTCTATTCCGGATTGGGGAGTACCCTCCCCTCCACATCCAGTTCAGCTGTCTACAGCACTTAAAATCTGGAGAATGCAACTGTACGTAGGAAGATAACAGCTTCCAACCAAATCATGCAAAGAATAGATGGGTGGCATAAAATGGCAATGTTACCAGATATCAGGAAGAGGCGACCAAATTTTGAAATCAACAAGTTGAAGTTGATACCATATTAAACCTGGTTCACACTTGTGAAGAAGCAGACGACGCAGAAGCAGACGCAGACGATGCAGAAGCAGACGCAGACGACGCAGAAGCAGACGCAAGCCGCGTGTGAACAGCCGTGAAGTAAGTGCAGCAACAGTGGAGCATGAAGCACGCTTTGAAGCAAGGATATCAAAAAATTTGATAACCTTTTTTCATCTCTGCGTTTTCTTCACTCCACAAATTTTGTAGTGTTGACGTTGTACGCAGCATGCGCAACGTCCTCTTTAAATATATAGAAAACTAGTCCTGGGGAGAACAGTGTAATACTATAAAAGTAGGATGGTAGAACTGAGACATGAAGAGGCTGTAGGAACGCATCCTTCCCCATGCACAGATATTCTGACTCATAAAAACCACAACTTTCCTTTCTCCATGTCTGTTATTCAGAATTGAAGTAAGGCCCCATTTCCTCTTGCTCGGATACATGTGAAAATGGGTAAAAATTGATCGGATTCGTCCTTGCAATCCGTAGAAAAACGTTTTTTTGGAATACAGTGCAAAGGGAGCATTTCTACTAAAACCGAAAAAGTGGAAAACGCGTAGTTCTAAAGAAACACATCGAATTGGCTAAGAAAATACGAAATGAAATCTGATGGGGACTTTGGCACTTCGGAGCACCTCTATGGAAAACCTTTTGGAACTTCGTGGTCGCTTGTTTTGTCAGCAGATGAGGCCCAAAGCGTGAATTTGCTTGACAACAATTTGAGCATAAGCAGCTTTCAAAAATTCACCAAACAAATATGGGTATGAACGAAGATTAAAAGCATGTTCATTAAGCGGTACTGGAAAAATTTAACTTTCAGTCACTAGAAATGCCCCGTTTTAACAACAAATGTCCTAGCACGACTCCTATCTTAGCCTATCTTTCCCCATTCTTTGTTCATTATGTGCGGTCTGTTTGAAGTCGACTTTGATTTGCTTGAGCAAGTGTGAATGTCTTGCTTCACGTCTTGCTTTACACCGCAGTTGACGTGAGAATTCTCTAACTGCGCATGCTTACTTCGCTTGCTTCAGCTGTTACTTCACAAGTGTAAACCAGGCTTTACTTTTGCCATTTGTATTTTCCTAATGCCTTGAGGCGCTTTTTAAGGAAATAATTTATGCAACTACATAGAAGCCTAAGCACGAAGCAGCGTAGATCACCTTGATACCAACTTGAGTCTGTCAAGCTTGAAACACTGTCATGCAGCAATAACGGGGCAAGGACTGCAAAATGGCAGTCTATAGCTAGGATTGCAAAATCAACTACTGCAAAAATCAAGTACTGCAAGAATCAAGTACTGCAAATGCAAGGGCCGCAAAATGCATTGTTGCAAGGGCAGCAAAATGGCAGTGTCCATGGCAAAAAAGACAGCTTTTGCAGAGGTGGCTAGGCAAGGCTGATCATTGAGATAGCAAGCACGGTGAAGGCATGCGGGCAAAAGGCCCTACAGCAAGAGAAGACAAAATTCAACCCCCCTATCACCTTTAAAGAACCTTCACTACTCGATTATCACATTAGTGTGTGAAAAGCTTATAATATTTATGGCATCCAAAGAGTATAACGCATGCAACAAGCCTATTGAAAGCAAAGAAGACATGGATCATGTTGATCCATCCTTTTAAATATAGGATCACGTCGAATGCATGGGAACTTTTCTTATTCAAATTAGTCATTCATACATAGGCAAACGATAAAGAATGCTGGCTAATGCACAAAGCATAGTTGCCATGAAGCTAGCCATAATCAGTGGAAAAATGCTGTGATGGAGTGGTCGCCAAATAATGACCAGCAATCCGACACAGAGAGAGATACAGAGAGAGAGAGAGAGAGAGAGAGAGAGAGAGAGAGAGAGAGAGAGAGAGAGAGAAAACGATAACAACCAAACATTTTAATAAAAATAACACTATACACATAAGGAGAACTGCATATTCTAAAGTAAAAAATCCGATTCTATCACACTTCTAAAGAAATAACAAAGATGTATGTACTAAAAAGTATTTTCATTTTAATCGCCCAATTGCTAACTTTAATTTCATGCGGCCTCAAAATGTCCTGTGACTGCTCTCTAGCCAATCATTGCCCACGATAAACTGTAACGGCTCTGGTTAGGTTTGTAATTCCTAAAACATACTTTTGCAATTAAGTGTACTATTAGAAACTGTTCCGTACGAAAACTGGGAGAGGTGGTTTTTTAAACTAGAAGTAATTTTACCATGATTAGTTCACTAATAAAGTCTTTTGGTGATGAAACAATATGCATATCAACCATGGTAAATTAGTAATAAACCAAGACAGGAAATTCCAGACTTTTACGGGCTGGAGATTCTGTCTATTCATAGTCCACGTAGCACCTGCAGTCTCAAAACTTACATATCAATAAAACCTCCTGATTATTAACTAAGAGAACAGCTGTTAATCAAAGTGGGCCTTATTGCTTACCATTATTTCATGCTAGCCTCAAAAAAATATAATTATTATCGTCTAGAAAAATTCATATAGTTTATGAGCAGGATGAAAACTGGAATACTTAAGTTTCTAGATAGTATGGACTACTTTTTTTGAAAGACTATGAAACTAAGGTGTACAACTATACACAAGACCAACTGTCTAAGATGATGCAGTATCAATGACTTCTTCTCCCGATCATGCAAAACAAAGAAAGAAAGCGATGATAAGATAAAAGCCCTAAAACTTCAAAGAGACGTCACACTGATTATCTTTTAACGGTTGTCTCTATTCTTTATTCGATGCAATGCGACGGCGCATCTTATTCTAAGCATAAGCCAAGTCAGAAGACCAGTACAGTCACTAAGGCACTTAGAAGAAACCAATGTATGGCCTGACGGCATGGAAATGAAGTCTTCAAAAGTAAGTTCTCTTTATTCCGCTAGTCTCATTGCTGAATACGCCGATTCCGTCTGAAATGATCCAAACAACGAAGACATTTGAATGTCTCTCAAGTTATTTAAAAATCAGTTACATAACGTCGACGAAAAATTCGTTTAAAGGGTTGACCATAGCGATTCGAAAGCTCTGCCTGCTACCACTGATACTGGATGGAACAGAGCCAATTTCTCGGCCCATCTCACTTCCACTCACGCTAATATCGTCCCGTAAACTGACACGATCCTTATCATCTGCTCTCTCGAGTCTGCTACTTGCTGCACTCCTTTCAGACGATCCGCTACTACGTACGGTTTCTTTATCCACCTCTACCTGGCCACTTTTTAGGGATCCACTCCGATGTGAGCCACTGCCGCTACTTACGCTCTGGGCCTGAGAAGCTATTTGTACCCCATGCTGTTGCGCAATGAATTGAGCGTACTGGGGATATTGCATTTCAGGTGGGATCATAAAACTTTGCTGCTGTAATTGAGCATAACTTGGTGGCGGAGGCATCTGAGGGTAAATTTGCCCAACCTGTGAGCCACCGACAATCGCCTGTGGCATATTCATCCATCCCATCTGGCTACCACCAGCAATAGAGGCCAGAGGAGCCAGAGTGTCTTGATCATCGCTTCCCTCTATGTCATTGATGTTAAGGGCTGCCATATCTGAAAACCAGACAAACATTAGGATAAAAGAATAAGGAACATGCTTAATAACTAGTAAATTCTTCTTCAAAGCCATATTTGAGATAAACATCATATTCGAAATCAAGGAGTAGAAACATGGTTAATTAAGTAACATCAACATTTTAAATTCGAACAAGAACATATTTGAGCATAACATAGTAAAAGGACAAATTAACTTGAACGATCTACAAACAATACTAATTTTGCTGCAGTTTAAACTTCAATCAAAACTGGTCATACAAAACACTCTAAAAAGATGAACTAGAGCTAATCTTGCTGACAAGTAAAAGTTGTAGAAGACTGATAATCAGAGAGAGCCTAAGATGGCCTGAAACAGTGGACGGTATATATACAAAACATAATCTCCTAACAATTGTTAGATATGGCCAAGCGTTTCCAATGTAAGCGAAGTCTATTTTTCAAAAAAATTCGAATAAGAATGTTTGAGATTCAATTTTTAGCTCTAAATTTATTGAAATAAACGTGTTTTTATAAGAAAAAAGTTTATAAGAAAATGAGGCTAAAATCGTCAAAATCTTAAGAAAATCTTAAGAAAATCGTAAGAAAATCGTAAGAAAATCGTAAGAACATCGTAAGAAAATCACGAGGCTCAATTTCCAAAATTAAGTGTTTTTATAGGCAAAAAATCTGTATATAGCCGTTATTGCATTCAAAATGTTAAAGATGGAATTCAAATTCATGTATGCAATATTATTAACGAAAGTGTAAACCACTCTAGCCAGTTTATTTCAGTAAAAGTCAAGAAAAATGTAGGAAAATCTCAAGCTCAATTTCGGGAAAAGTTAAGAAAATTGAGGCTCAGGCAAAATAATGATTTTCTTATAAAAAAAACGTGTAATTTTAACAGAAATGAAATGCAAGAAACGTACTTCCACGAAAGTCACCGAATACATAATAGCATTGCTCTGAAAATGTTATCTTGTTTACTGTGTGTCGAATTAAGCGTGCCTAAAATGAAGAAAGTAGTAAATGAAAATCTATTGTCAAAGTCTACTTTACATATACCATGAAATCAAGCCACTGTATGAACAATTACTACTTCATATAAGAATGACAGCAAATTGTAATAACTAGAGAAGTAAGTGTTCTAAAATAGTCTGCAAAACAGTAAAAAATTGTGCGTAATATAGTGAAGAAGTAAATATAAAATGCATACTTAAATCGGAATCTACAAATATACAAATTAACTAGGCAAAGGTGGACTATGTTCCATCCTTCCAGTACGATCTTCTAATCAAACGTATCTGCAATATTTTTGTAACTCATGACGTACTGGGCCTAAAAATAGTTTAGTGTCATTTTTCCTAAAATTCATTGACTTTTCCTATAGTAAAAAGTGCAGGCAATAAATACTAGGGTTTTTCACTAAAATATTAAATACCGAAACGCTTGTGTGCAATAAATTCAATCTTTTCTATGCGAGTGAGTACAAACCCACAGGAAGTAGCAGAAATTCACAAATGAAATAACGCAGGCTGGCAAATTTGAAAGAAATCAATCCTGTTATATCTCCAGAGGTGGGAAAAGTTTTCACTGATGACCGTAAACCATTTCTAAAGCTAAAGACTCGCTTTCTTTGACTTTCCACATTTTTGCAGACGGCCCCTTTGAGGCCCCCTTGACTTTTCAAAATTGCACACATTTTCCAGGCTACCCAGGTTTCACTGACCTGTAGGAAATTAGGAAATTCTACTGCCAACAGTAAAATTGCAAGCAAATACTAATGATTAATCCCAACACTTAATATCTACCGTATTTTTCTGACTATAAGGCGCACATAAAATCCCTATATTTGGTAAAAAAATCGGCAATGTGCCTTATATTCCGGTGCGCTTTATACATGAACATTTTGATTCGAAGAAAAGGAATGATTGAAAAAGCGAGTGTACATTTGTTTAATATGACGTTTACTAATAATTTGAATAAAGTCTGAATTATCAGATTATTTTCTTGATTTTATGCGCCTTATAATCCGGTGCGTCCTATATACGAAAAAAGATCCATTCACTGATACTGCGTCTTGTAATCCGGTGCGCCTTACAGTCCGAAAAATATGGTTACTTATATATTTGGCATTCATTCCCCAAGAACGTGCAGAAATTTCACTACAACAGAAGGAAATTACAACAATATTAGCCCTTTTATCTCATACTTATTGCAAATATTTTATCTCCACCTTTAAACAAAAACAGTACAGGAATATTTTAATAAGAAACTGTTTTATAAGAAAGTAATGGAGCAGCCGTGGCCTAGCGGTAATGCACTCGACTCATACCAATGTGGTCCTGGGTTCGAGGCCTACCGCAGGCCATTGGTGACGTCAGGAAGGGCATCTGGTCCTAAATGCTCGTGACAGAACTAAAGTCCTCTCAGAGGCACCCTCCAAGCCCCAAGGAATTGGGGGAAACGGAGGTAAAATCGAGAGAGTTTATAAGAAACTAGTGCTCGATTGTGGAATAAATTAAGAAAGTTCAGTACTGGAGTTTTGAGACCTAAAAAGGTTGTGAGTGTATGTTTATTTAAAATACGAATTATCTGTGCATAAAATGTCATGGCTGTTATGTTGGCTGCTGTCAACAGTCAAACTTCTGATATTTACTAAGACGATGTACACCTGAAGTATGGTAAGTCTTAGTAAATTACAGAAATAGAACTGCTTGAGTACAGCCAACATAACAGCCATGACATTTTGTATACAGAAAAATCACATTATAGACACATTTACACTTGTAAACTTTCTTAGCTCTGAAAATCCAGTACTGAACTATTTAACCTATTGAGCAGTCGAGTACAACTTTTCTATAAACTATTTCTTTATAAATAAAAATAGGTGTACTTTAGAATCATCCTACGGAAACTAATGAACTGGTTCTGACCTTGAGTAATTTTGATGCGTATTTCCTTGCATCTCGTCTGTCTTGGAATCCTTCCAAATGTGTATACAGCCAATCAACTAGATCGGCACCTGTGAAGAAATTTCCCATGAAAATCGCGTATTTATCAATAACCGGTGGATCGCAACCATAAGTACAAAAAACACAACACGTTTTTTTGAAGAAGAAACGAACTCTCTGGCTTCAGCCTGGATATTTCTTAATATTTCGTCAAATTCAGCCGTGAGTGTTTCCTGAATGTTTCTTAAATTCAACGACTTTCAATAACAATGACAACCCAGATTAGGCAATTGTGATGCAAGGAAAAGTTACTCAGGTTTTGTGCGGTATGTAATGGATGTTCTATGTACTTTCTTTCTAGTCCCATCAAAAGTTAATAGTAAAAACAGTTTTTGCAAGTAATTATTTGAAACTCAGTCTGCCTATTTTTCTTAAATGTTTCATAATTTTTGCCTAATTTCAGCTTCATGTCTCTTACAAACATGTTTCTTCTAAAATAACGTCTATGTTACACCCGCTAGACACGAAGCGATACAAACTTGGGTACATCTGAGAGGGGGGACAAAAAATTCATGAAATATATGAGAATGCTGTCTACCCCCTGTATGTAAGTAACTAATGACCTGTCCCTGACACAAATAACATTGCTTCGTTCTCTCATACATCTATGACTCTTATAACTTCGACAGCAATTGAAAAGAACCGCAGAGATTACATCATTGTATTTGCAAGGATGTGAAAATCTCTTATGGTCATTGCTAATACAGGGGTATTCAATTTTCACAGGAATGCAACCAGAAGTCACATACTTCCCCTGTAGTGACATCTCTTCACATTGTAATAATGATCATCAAAATATTGATAAAGCAAGCAGTCAACTAGCCCTATTGAATATGGAATTTTATAGCTGAGTCTATCTCTGGAGAATCCCACACAAATAGAATTATCGCATAAACTTATAATAGATGACAGAATCAATGATAGGAAGGTTAATCACTAATCTAAATCTTCCTTCAAATGCATAATGTCCTTCTATGAATATAGTGCTAAATGTGTCGTTCCATATGTGTAATCCTTGAAAATGACAGACAACTCACCAATGAACGCATTGGGGATCGTAATCTTCAGCCACATCCTATCTCTCACATCCAAACCTGAGTCATTGGATGCCATCGCTCTAACAACGGTAACCATATCTGTTTCAGTTGTTAAGCCAAGTCCAATTGATCCATCGGGGTTGTCCAAATAACCTAAGAAACATGACAAATAAAATTGATAATTGAAAAGAATATGACCATATGCAAAAGCAAGATTTAAATTTTAAGAACTTCATACATAACTATGATTATTCGCCTATTTCAGCGTTCTTTTTCACATGTGTCTCTACATATTCATCTGTTGCTATAGGCTTGTTTGTCACAAAAGCGACCAAGCCTTATATCTACAAATAAACTGTTGAAAAAAGGCGAGCATGCAAAGATTACAAGCCTGCAATGCGTTACGGTATTGCTACACAATTCGGGCATGAAGTGCGCACAGAAATCTAGCCTATTTCTCCCAATAACGTTTAGGATAAAATAAACCCCCAAAGTTCTCTTAAGGTAATCTGAAATGAAACTCAACAAGGCCAGCATTTTTGCATTAAAAAAGAGGGATTACTCTCGGAAAAGTACAAAAACAAAGATAGTGTGCAAGAAAACCATACGAAATTTTCATTTAATTCTGGCTGGTGAGCCAACAAACAACAGACATTGTATGCAGATGTGCAGTGAAACCATCTCTCGCAGGCTATCAAGTACCTTCAATAAATTACAAATGAGACGATCTAAGTTTCCCACCACTGTACATTTCTATCGGTTACAATCATTCCCCCCGCGCCCCCACCTCTTCTACGCCACTGGTTACAATCTTGCTGACAGTAACTATCAAATAATGCATTATCATGAAAAAATCAACTGCCTCCTCTACTCTTCAGCTATTTGGTTACAGGCGTTCGAGTGCCCTCTGGAATTTGAACTTCAACTGAGATATAAATTGAAACTTGAAGTCATAGACACACCAAATGTTCATCCTACATTCTCTGTAAATTATAAGACTGCATTGCATTTTGTGTCTAAATAATAAAGGCTGCGGGTAGGCTCAAAACAAATCACTTTTATCCTCTACAAAAATAATCCTGATCTCCTTTGTGTTTACACTTCTATATGGAATCCAAATACCGTAGTGTCTGCTATCTGGTGCCGTTTTGTACCTGATGTCTTACAAATGGGGGAACGAGGTCATACTATCGAAAGCAAATTCTATAAGACGAGTGTACGAGTGATTTTTTTCTATTCTCATAAGACTTACAATAACAATTACAATACAAAAGCCAAGGGAGCATGGAAATACATAGCAACCGTAATACGTATACTTAACATAGAGACACAAATTTACAAAAATTTCTATAAAATATTTAGCTAAAAAAGTTATTAGAGTGGTGTAGTCCGTAGTACACATAGTTTCAAACAAATTTGAAAAAAACTTCGCAAAGAGGTATATCACAAGGAGAAAGCAATTTGAAAGAATAAATTTTAGCTAATCAGCCAAGTCGGCGCCCAGGTATGATGGGTGACACCACTCTGGTCATAAAGAAAAACATTTTGCACAAAAGATATGGATTTACACGAGGGAGGTTTACACAAGAAAATAAGTAACTTATTGGAAATGTTCTGTAGCCTGAATATATTTTAATGTTGCCTCAAGAATGTTTGTATTTGAGTGAAAAGGTAACTTTTCGTGGCCATAAAGGAGTATTTGCAATAGTTCTTTGTTTGGAGGGTTTGATAGGCCATGAGGACGCAATATTGCATTAACACTGTCGAGAAGATCGCGCCTGTGTATACCATAGGCACAGGAGCGATCTTCTCGACAGTGTTAGTGCAATATTGCGTCCTCATGGCCTATCAAATGTGCGAGTGATGATAAAATAATATGTTTCTTTGAGGGACCTAAGAAATTTTCACTACAAAAATAGAACGAATGAGCTCAAATCACTGATCTCCAATTTAACATTACCATCTTAAAAGCTACACAAATAAATTCACTACATTGTAATATCAGTGCACTATATGATTTAAGACATGACCTAGACGAAGAAAAACTTAAATTATGCAGGAGGAAGAGGGCTAATCCTTCAGTGCCTATCGCATGCAGGAACAACACAATCAATAAATGAAATATTATAGAATTTATTTGCTGTGTAAAGTACGCTGTATTAACCCTATCTGAGAGGGTAATTGATATATGGGTTTGACATGAGTACGCATTGCTTATGCGATTGTTATTTATCCCGTCTAAATTGGAGTAGCATTGATTTATAGTCAGTCAAGGATCAGCGCGATAGCAGGATAGTCTTATCAGCGATAAGATGTGATGGTTCTACACGCTGCGGTTTGACGCGCGGCTGCAAGGCAGTTCGTTAGTAGAAATAGCGTTGTAAAAGGCAAAAGCATTCAAAATTTTTTCACACGCTTTTGCCAGACCTTGTTAACAAGTTTGCCAGTTATGTAAATTGATTTGATCAGACTGCATCGAAAAATATCAGCAGCCAATAATTAAATGCTACTGGGTGGTCGACACAGTCCATCTTCAAAGTGAACGGTACACGATGTAAAGCATAAAAACTGTTCTCACTTTAGTCGCACAAGACATAACGATACCGCTAATGCTAAGCAGCAAAAATGTAAATAAAAATATCACACACAGTTATGTCTCATTGCTATTTCCTCTACTATATCATGGCGCCATAAGTTATGCATGATAATATACTGAAAGGCAAGGTGGCGTGACATGTGCTAGATGCTGTTACTTCCTATTCTACGCCAGTATGCATTCTGGGATTACTGCTCGCCAAAGGTTCTAAAACATGGCTCCCAATTTGAGCTGGGAATGTGGCGAAGCCACGGAAAAACAACATGAGAAAGTAATCAATACACTATATACAGATATACATACATACACACATACATACATACA
>WIPJ01000901.1:162304-210836 GCA_018155075.1 Cassiopea andromeda
CGGGGGGGGGGGGGCTGTATCCCTTCACTTTTATACCAATGCATGATATCACGATTAAGGTATCCAAATCAAATAGAGAAAAGACTTCCTTCCTCCATAGTGAAAGTTTTCCTAACTTCAAAGTACATGTTGCAGATCCACAGGGTCTGTTAGAGGTAGATAGCCCACAAATTTCCAAAATTTGATTGTATAAATTTGCCCAAGCGTGCCACAAACATCTTAGGGTATGGGCTGATCTGTGTTCTTGGTCATCTAAATATGATCATTTTCTCTCAAGCACATCAATGATTTCATTTGACGTTTTCAATCTAGACAGAATATATTTCCATATTCAAAAAAGAGCATTCCCTAAAGATTATAGGGCATAGTTTTAGAAATTTTTAAGGGGTTACGCCCTTTCCTTACAATCTTTTCATTCGTTCCCAACCTCCTCACTCAAAAATTTTCTACGACGTTCTTAGTAGCCATGTCATAGATTTCGTTTTTCACAAGGCAATTTTCAATTTCTCAGGGTAAATGCCTTTGACATCCCTTACGCAGTGGAAGTGCCGTGGTGGGGCTGTGACTCAGGAGGCATGTCCTCCCAGTGCTCTCCCGGAACCATACCATTAACTGTCCAATTTCGAAAGTAAAATGCTACAAGCAACATTGCACTTCATCACGTTTTCATCACATTTCTTTTGCACTCCGTTTTACTGATATAGTAAGACAGTCACTTCTCTGCAGTAGAATGGGTGTTGTTACAAAATGACGTGGTCTTTGAAGGACGTTGCCTGGTAAAGTCCTTCTACCTATGCCAGCTGGTGCCACCCCTGCTCTCAAAACAAGCCTTTAGATTTTGCAATTGCTTTGTTTCTTTTTCGCTAGCAATACTTCAAAAATATGGAGGTTTCGTTATTGACTATCAGTCTAAAAGTATTTCTACAAAACTCAGGGAATAATGGGATTTTTCCATGGGAACAGGGAGCAAAGGGAAATTTAACAGGGAACAAGGGAACAGGTATACCCCAAAACTACCCTCAATCAGCTGTCAGAAAACTATTAAGCCTTCCTATGACCTCAAATTTAGCTTTAAGCACCTTCCTACTCCTTCCTACTTCTCGGCCTTTACCTTTTGCAAAATACTGTTTTGAAAGAGACCAAGGAAAACAACTTACAATTCTGATTAGTGATGACCAACTTACATTCAACTGCTGGTGTGGGCTTAGCAGTAGTAGCTTGAGACGAGACTAATGGTATTAAGTAAACCTTGTTAGTCAACCAGAATAATCTTCCGTTTAAATTCCCTGTCAGGGTGTCTTCTGCTTATATGTGCCCGAAGATTGTCTGTCTCTGCTTTCTAAACACATTAGTAGCACTGAACTACCTCTTTGCAGGAAAATTTCCTCCATCTGAAGTTCAATACCACTATATGTAGTATTGGGGATGCTAAAAAGATTGCAAACTCTGTTGACGAAAAATAAGTGTTATTCTGCCTTCCTTTCAGTCATATTTTCCTTATCACTATCATGATTGCTACTGTTTTCTTACTTTTACAATTTTTGTTATGAAATTTTCTTCCTACTTTTCCCTCATCTTCGACAATACTTCCTACACGACCTGAGGTCGCAAGGTCGCGTGGTCGCAAGGTTTTCTGTACTCTGCTCTCAGTAATATGGTCTATAAGAACATTAAATTGCGGCTAAAAATGGTCCAAATAATTTGTACAAAGCTTCATAAGTACTCGAACTCTTCGTTTATTTGACTCTCACTTGCCCTAATTTTACGTACTTTTTGAATAAAACTCGATTTATGCGATTATTAATTCACAATAGATGCAACCTACTTCATTCTTGGCACTGGCGAAAATATGCAAAATTGAAAAGTTCCTTATTGTCGTTTGTATTTAGAACTAACGGTTCTTCAATTGCCGCCTCTTCTACATGCAGCTTCTTTATTGAAGAAAGGCTTTGCACATTGAAAAAATCTAGATTTGCTCAATGTAAATTCAGATTTCTTAGTTTTTTTCGAAATTTGTTGTAATTCTTCAAATTTTTGTTCAAACAGGCCCCCCTAATACTCTGTTTACTGCAGCTTTCATGAAGTTAAGAGGATTTAAACGTAAATGCAAGCTTACAAACTGTCTGTGAATCAGTTTTTATAGGGACATCAATCGATCTTATGCAACTATCATTTTATTTTAATTTTTGAAAAAAAATAGAAAACTCTCACAAAAGGTACAGGCTTTAATATTGCAGTCTGCAGCTATGGATTGCATTTAATGTATACAGTACTTCCTCGATTATCCGTATTATCATACCCAACTGAAATTCTTCGCAAAGTGCTATAACAAAAATTAATTACGCTTTGTCAACCACGAAGTAAAGCTCATCCGCTTTCGAGCAACAGCGGACTTCTCTAACGGTAAATCACGGAATATAACTAACATTGATGTATCCTCTAGCGTAGCCTTAGGCCGACTATGGAAGTAGCAAAAGTAATCTTCAAACATTTTCATTGCCGGTACGTTTGAAATCAGGCAACCTTCAACAGGTCCGCCTTGAACTGTGCAAGAATAGTCACGGTGGGATAAGGGGCGGTTAATCGAGATCTGGGTAATCGATAAAGGACTGTACAGTCAAACTGGCTCAAGTCAGATGCACCTAAGTCGGATATTTCACAAGCCGGATAGTCTTGCACTGTCCAGTTCTGATTTTTACAAGACAATGAGTGCTTGCAAGTCAGATTTTGAATAAGTCGGACTGTATTTGCTTGCTTGAAATAGATCCAACAAACGCAAGTTTGACTGCAGCAATTAGAAATCTTATGAGTTACAACGTGTCTCGTGGAATTCTTCATTCTCTATGATTTCCCGATTTTATTGACCTGTTTCATAACACATTCTAAAGGAATTACAGGCCTCTGCAAGTTCAGGCACGAAACTACAATAAAGAATCCGAACCTGCTGACTTCTCTGTACTACAAGTCTTGTATAAATTTTTCAAATCTATTTGTAAACAATAAATAGTTTTCAAGCTCATGACTTCACCCATCATAATGTTACTTAGTGTTCCTATAGACTTATTGGCCTAGTCTATTTGTACTATCATCAGTAGAAAGGTTCTTGAGCTCTCTTACATTATCATTTATACACAAGGTAAGTCAAAAATGTTTGCAATTATTCGATCTGGATGCATAGCATCTGCTTCTGCATAAATGAGTTGATGACTTGCCAAACCTATGTAAATTATCGCAAATCAACGGGACATGACAGCAATTGGTTTATTGCCTGAAGTACACGTTTTTGTTTATAAGAAAGTGTTCTGTAAGAAAGTAGTACTCAGCTGCTCAAAAAATAAAGTGCAGTACTAGAGTTTTGGAACTTAAGGAAATTTTTCAGTGTTTATGTATTTAAAATTCGATTTACCTGTTTACAAAATGTCCTGTATCTGATGCTGGCTATCCTCTTATAGTTTAAAATCTGGTATTTACCACGATTTATCATCATTTCCGTTTATGTGTATGCGCAAAGCAATGGAAATTAAAAACTTTTAGTAAGAAAGTCTTTAGAAAGCTTTGATACTGGAATTATGAAAAAGTTAAGAAAGTTTCAGTACTGGGCCAATAAACTTTCTTATAAATTAATGCGTATTTGGTAGTTCAAAAGTATTAGGAAAAATCTTGAGAATAGTATGCACTGGGTTAAAGAAACCATTGTGTTTGCTTAGTTGTAATTCAGACAAATTATTGAGTAGCAAAACATGCTGCAAAACGCTTTGCTTAATAATTGCTGAGCTTAGATGATAAAGTGGGAAGCAACGGTCATTCTACTGATCAGGAAGGAAGAAACACCCCTGTGCAAGTTCATTTAGCGATTCTACCTCTCAAATTTGTACCCTGAAAAGCCCAAAAAGATAATTTACATTAGATGTGCGATTAAATTAAATTTATGAACTTCCTTTTACCACAGTGAAGGAGTAAATTAGCACTTTGAAGAAAAAGTCGCGTATACATAAGTACTTGCCAAGGGGCGGATCTAGAAAAAAATTTGAGTGAGTTCCTGATGAACGATTAGATAGTACCAGCTTTTTGGTCCTAGGGGCTCAGGGGGAAAGCTCCCTTGTTTACTTTATTTGAGCTTCAGGGGAAACAGACCCAAAATAAACCTCAAAGCAATACTTATTTATATTTCTCCCAAACGGAGCAAAAGAAACCCACAAACACTTCTGTTCCTAATAATTTCAATAGTGCCATGATGCTTCTCAGCTATTAAATGGCAATAATATTAAGTATTCTTACTATCATTACTGACACAAAAAAACTATATGGCTGATAGCCTGTAACTAAGCACCAGAACTGAAACTTTTCTCTATGTACTGAGGATCACTTTTGACAAAATAAAAGTCAGGTATACAAAGAATCTGATTTCTCTCTACATTTAACAGAGGTCTAATTGAAAACATGAAATTTAACTGCACTATGAGGCAATTGCAAGTTGTATTGGAAACTCCTCTGGGCAAGGATGCTGTTTTTGTGCTGCAGGTGTCCTTGCTCGTCAAAGAACCTAAAATGCCATGCCATTTTCTGACAGAAATTGTTCCACGGGATTTCAACGCTTCAAATCTCCGTTCATAGAAGAATTACGAGACCAGTTGCTCTTCATTCAAGGCTGGATGTCTTAGTGGAATCAGCATGCCTCTCTGGTTCTAGTAATGATCCTACAAATGTTACTTTTCAATATGACTGTCATTGTGAAATTTTTACTGGGCAAGTTCTGTTCTTGCTAGAAGTAGCGGTTATTAAGGGGGACAAGGAAGCAAAGTGCCCCCCAGCTGCCATCAAGTCGACAGATTCTCGAAAAAAGTATTGCACCAAAGGCTAAATACACGACTTTTTAATTTGAAAATCGCTTTTCTGCTTGAGCCTCAATTTCCTTGTGCCCTTTCTATTACGAAAGACACATGCAATCGACAAATATTCCAAAGTATTTATCGAATACAAAGGTTTCTTCTAAAATACTCAACACATTTAGCCTATTTGCTCCTCCCCCTGAAATTTTGTGGAAAACCGCCGCTGCTTATTAGGTCAGCTAAAGACATTAAAGGCCCGGCAAAACTAGGAAACAGTGTCATATGATATTGTGTTTTGCAAATGTTTCACGAAATGTTTCCTAGTTTGGCCACCTTGTCATATGAAAATCGATGAAAAATTTGTCATACGAATGTTTGACGATCATCAAACATATCGTGTGACATTTCATGCTGTATGTCAATGTTTCCTAGTTTGACATGATCTCGTCAGACAATTCAATTCAATGTTGATAAATTTCATACGCAGTCTTATGCGCAGTGGTTGTTTTAGGCTTCCGTGATAACCATAGAACAAGAAGGACTAGAATGCGTGCTGAGTCACGTGACGCATAATGACTATGGGAAATCAAAATGGTACCAACCCGTTAACAAGAACACTGCAAGAAGTCACAGTGGAGAGTGCTACGTAGTAGTCTTCCTTGCTTTCTCGAAATTTTCACAAATTTCGTGCATTTATTTCGGAGATCGGGTGACAGCTTCAAACTTGAAGTCTTTTATGATGGATCTAGCTGTGATAGTCGCTGAATTTCGCCAGTCAGTAGCCCTGTCATGAAGCAGGACATAATCAACCTATGTACAATAAGAGATAAAACTTTCATTTCTAAAGTGCCATTTTAAAATATGCACACATTTATATGATTTTAAACCTTAAACTGTTTGTCAAAAGGAGTCGCCCTGGCCCACGTTTGTTGGAAAGATTTTTAGGCCCATGACCATCACTTGGAAGATCTCTTGAACGTAACTACATGTTACCAATAGATTTTCTTATATTCTCCAAAGTGAAATAAATATTACTAGTTGCATCTCTGATTGGATTCTTAATACATACTGTTTATCTTAGACATTCAACAAAATCTTCGCCAAGCTAACAAATCTCCTGAAAGGACCTTATCCTTGCAAATGTAAACACAGCAAACAATTTACACTTTTCAAACAAAGATTATCACTAATAACAAGAATTTCAAGATAAAAGAACACTCTTAACGCTTAACAGCAGTGGTCTTGGAACAATTTTCATTCTATGTTGTATTAAAAAGAAAGAGAAAAGTAACATTGGGTTGTAGAAGATGGTCCATAGTGGGGGGGGCTGAGCCACCCCCATGAAACACCTGCTCAGAAGGCGGTAATGAAATTAAAATGAACATTTGAATAAATGTTTGTATAAAAGGCTTACAAGAATTCCAAAAGAAATGAACACTCTTCTGCTTAAAACATAGTAATGAAATTAAAATGAACTTTTGAGTCAATGTTTATATAACAGGTTTCCAGTCCACATATAGAAATTGTAAGCCAAGTGACTTAATGCAATGCATCTCGAAACATTGCACCATCTGCATCACAATGAGTTTTTGAGAGCTGCTTCATTTCTAATGAATAAATAACTGTCCTTATTCCTGGCCAAATTCTGAATCTATTGGTAAAAACCACTGAAGAAAATTTTGTCCAGTCTGTATTTAGTTTTCCACGACTTCTCAAAAAATTCCAAAGAAACAATTCCAATCACAGAGCCTAATTCAATAAATCCACAAATTGCTGCTTTGCATCCAAAACATGTCCAAATAAATCACAAATATGCTACCAATATTTCACCTAGAATAATTAATTAAAGTCAGTTATAAGAAAACGAAACTTCAAAAAGGAGAAAGCCATTAAGAAACCCATTTTGATGCTTAAAAACCGATACTTTTATCTAAATAAAATGAAAAATCAATCAGAAAAAAATTTGATCACATGGATAATGAACTATTTCAGAATGAGACAGAAAATTGCAACAAATTATCATGCTTCAAGTGATTTCAGGAAAGCAAAGCATTTGCCAATTCATACCATTTCTACAGCCCATGGGTTCAGAAATTGCTAAAAAGTCCTTAAATTTGCTGCATCCACTAATTATAAGATTATAGTCAGTAAGTATTGTATGTGAATCAGGATCCTTAAAAAGTTTAGCTTAGTTTCTTGATGAAATTTCAACTCAACAACAACTCAGATGGCACAAAGGCAGTACAACATTGTTGGAAATGCTGGCTGTGGCACTTTTAAGGGTAAGGTGCACGACAAGGTTGTCACTACAACTTGTCCTGTCATGGTATTGAGGTTCTAAAACCATGTCTCCATTGCATACATCTTAGCAACTAATTCAAATCTAGACATTTTAAAATAGTGGATGTATAAAACCATTAACCTGCTTACTGAGAAATGATCAGATGTCTACAGTTATTTTCATGAGGCCTCAAAAGAGTATTAGCATGATTCAAAAGCTTGGGTATAACATCAAGAAACTAGAAACACCCCTCTAGTTACCCTGACAGTAAAATCACATTTGCCAACTTGCAAGGATTGCTTCAGCTGATAGACTTGATAAACTCTGAGCCATTCTGATCCAATAGCAATAATATCATTACAAAATATTCAGGTAGCAGAGTCTAAGAGCAACAAGGCAGCAAGTGAGTTCATCCCTTTGATGGCAGATTTATTTCACATAATAGAGTCAAGGAGCAATTTTGGGAAATACACAAAGAGGACACTAACAGGACATCAAGCACTAGAATTGATAGCCTAGGTCATGGAACAAAGAACGCTAGGGTTTCTGACAATTAACCCTCCGTCTACATTCCAAAACTTCTTTTCACGATGCAAATACCAAAGCAGAAGGAATAAGCAAAATATCATAAAGTTTAATAATGGTAGAGGTTTTGCCAGAAAAGCAAGTCAAAACTAATGCCAAGTCAGATGATACGATAAACTTCGACCTACATTGCTACGTTCTGAAGTCGATACCAGTAAATAAATCAACTAAAAATGGTTGAAAATAAATTAATTTCAAATACTTATGGCACTACGTACTTAAATATAACTTGTTCTCGATATTCTGTTGCTCTACTGCAATCCAGCAGCAAGAAAAGAGGAGCGGTGTAAACTCTTTGCACTGCGAGTCCTTTGTTTACACACATCTTTTGCCAACGTGTTGGTACCATCTATGCTCTGCATGTGTATTATGCACAAAATAAAGGTGAAACAATAGACCGCTCATTCTAGTCCTCCTATTTCTATGGTGATAACATAGCGATGAAACAAGACAGTAAGGCAGTTCACACAGCAGCCGAGGAGCCTTAATCTTCACATTCAAGCATTTCCATGTAAACTTATGTTTCCAATGGCAAGCTCTTTCATACAGTCAAACAAGCCCATTTGCTCTTGCTCCATAACTACTGTTTTACTGTGCAAGACCTCTTCTTTTTCTGTTCTTCATCATTTAGACATTCTGATAGCAAAACGAGAACAACTGCTTTTTGCTTTACTTCCATTTTAGCTTTCACTTTTCGCATCAATAATCAACAGCGGCAGAAACAACAAAATGTTTTCAAACTTTATCAGACAAGTTTAGCCACCCTCAATTCGTGTCACAGAAGCATGCGAAAACATATTTTTCGTTTGTGCAGCAATGTCATATGATAATGTTTCCTAGTTTGGCCGAACCTTAACACAACAACAAAATAATCTTCAAATGAGTTTGAATAGCTAACAAGTATTGCCTAAGTATCTAAAAACTTGACTTAGCATATTCTGCATGTAAGAACTGGAAAAGCGGCTATGGAAAACTTCATTAAACTATTGATTTCACTATTTAGGAGTAGATCTAATCATTTACAGTTCAAATACCACAACGCATCATGTTTAATACAAGATATTGTTTGCTTCTCTCGATTCCACAATAGTGACGTCTGCCATAACATTTGACCCGGGGCCATAGGCTGTGGCTTGCCAGAAAAATGTAGCCAAGGCCGCTCTTTTGCTGCTGTTTGGGATATGAAATACAAGCTTCTTAATGCATAGGATAGTTAATGGCTCAGTTGTAAGAAGAGAGGATTCGAGATGTTGCAGAATATAGTCAGTTAGCAATAGAATTCTTAGTCGTAGATTGACACAATTCATTTGCCGAATGAATTGCTATCCAGCCTAATGCTTTAGATTTGGTTTGGTTGTAGCTTTAATTGTCAAACTATGGATAAGCCAACCTCAGCGAAAAGTCAAAGGAAGAAAGGAAACAAGCTTGTTCGAAGGCTTTTGAAATGGAGGGAGAATAAGAGCAAAACCAATCAAGCTGTATCAGATTCCAAGGTAAAACTTGCAGCAGTATCTTCCTTACGTTGTTTCCTTCCTTACATTTTATAACCTGTATGCTTCTTTCAAACGACAATTGCTGCTTCAGCAATGTAGGATTAGACAAGATACTAAATCTCTATTGAGATACCTTGGAATCTACGGATAAATTAGGTTAGCATTCCTTGCATGTGGTTTTATAGCGTCAACATGCTGTCTCTTTTGCTTTCCTCTGTGAATGCGAATTCTTTCACTAACCTAATTTAACAGCTCTGACATTGTCATATTGGCTAATTTCAAAGCTCTCAAACAATTGTATTGGTCGGTCATTTGGCATTGGAGCAAATCACAATTCTAAGCAAATAGAAGATATTTGTTATTCTCCCATGGCGTGATGGATTCATTCAGAATCCATTTGGGCTTCCAACGCAAATCCCGCAATTTCCACGTGTGTGATTTTAGAGTCTTTACAGGTTCCCTTGCTTTAATTTACATAGCAATAATCACTCTATTATGTAGCCATACTAGCATCTAACATCACCGCTGACAACAAATATATGTAGCCTTCATACTTCATAAATAATAGTAAGTTTTTAATGCCGAAGTGGTTATTCCTTATCAAGTAGAGTAGAATAGTAAATAAATAAGCAAAGTATTATGCAGCAAAGATCTAGAAGTACCAACCTAAAGGACTAGCCAACAACAGGGAAGATATGTAACCATTTTTGTCAAAAAAATTCTTTTATTCTTATGACTATGGGAATATTCATAGCCAGCGGAAAAGGATGCCACTAAACTTTCATCAAACTGTCCGACGATTCTTAGACAAATTTTGCAATTGGTAAGCAAATTGCTACTAGCAGCCATTTTTTATCAACATGAGAGGCTGGTTTTATGAATCTTTAAATGATTAAATGTGCAGTGATTGCTCTATGTAATGGAGGGAGTTTCATTTTTTGATAATACGAACAAGCAATTCTAATCTAATTCTTCTTTTCAAACCGATAATTATTGTTTGCATTCCACAAACTCCTCCTGTTCCATTTGTGCCCAAAAAGCACTCTCCACATTTAGGTGTGGCTGTCACACCCATCCACTCTGGCTACCCTCCACTCCCCCCCTTTAATTTGAAAGCTGGTTTTTTGACTGCGTATACTTGTGAGGAACTAATCAAAACAGAAATGACCCATATTAACCCTGGTGACCCATACTACTCTTGCCTACAATATTCAGTTAGGGACTGGTCATTAACTATCTGTCATGGGGGACAGAGGCTACTTGAGAGGGGTATGTAACAAAAATGCTATTTTAAGGAGGGGTTTGAAACAAATTGCTAAAAATGGAGGGGGTATGAAACCAAATTTATTTATATTTCAAAATTTTACAAATAATTTAGCCAGTCAAATAGTTTAAAGTACCAGTCATAATCTGATGAGTCTACTTCAGTGCTAACACCTGTAGCAAGTTGCTCACCAATATGAAAGCAATCAAATAAATTTTCCCGACATCTTTTGATTGCAAATGTCGGTTTTGTTTGCTTTGGTCACTTCCTTTGTTTTTTGAAGCTGGATGTTACGATGTTGTGCAGTATGATTTGCAAAGTCTAAAGCACCCGAGGAACAGTAGTAATTCTCTGTTTACAGAGAATGACTACTTTTCCTCAGATCCTTTAAATTTTGCAAGGATCTAGGAATCATCTGGCTGTATTTGTCAATATCTGCTAAATGAATTGAGTTGTCTTCTTTTTCGTTGACTTCGTCAAATAAAGGAATACCACTTATGAGTAAATACATAAATTCTTTTACTTTCTTTTAAAGGTATGCTCCCTATTCTCTAATTGATTTTCTTGCATTTGTGATTGAAGATCTTTCTGTCTCTTTGCCTCTTGAATCATGCTTTACTATTTAATTTGTTCTCCTCGTTAAAAGGCTGGTGTTATGATAAATAGCTTTTGTGCATTCTGCAATGCATTGGTTAGTTCCTCCAACAAATATTTTTTTTAATAGAGTTAGGGTTAGGGCCTGGTGGGCCAACTCGTATTATCAAGTGTAACCACTTGTGTCTGCAAAATTTCTGAAAAAGGGGTTAATTGCACCCCAAACCCAAGGGCATATAAACTAGAAAAAGTGGTGTCTTACAAAAAAGCAAGCAATCTAACAAAAGGGCTATTTTAGTATCAACTCAGTTCATCACTCTGCCTCTACATTTGCATAATACATTCATCAAGAAAGGCATATATACAACTATGCATGAGCACCCTTGCTGTGAAATATGTCTCAAGTTAGAAATACATATAACCAGAGGTCAGGGCTTTTCTCACTACAATATATATATATATATATATATATATATATATATATATATATATATATATATATATATATATATATATATATATATATATATATATATATATATATATATATATGTATATATATATATATATATATATATATATATTCATAATACATATATTTGGCAGTGAGAAAATTGCTGCTATACACCTGTTCTTTTCTGATCTGAGTGAGATGAAAACAGTTCATTTTTGTGTAACATCCTGCAGTCTAAATTGGAGTATAAACTATGAGACTTGGTGGACATTTTACATGGCTAAATAAAATGGCCATTGTTGAATATAAAGTAGCAATAGAATTATTGCTAATATTTCATTATTGCAATAAAAATGAGCATTCACATGAACTATTTGGGGATATTAATTCATGGTAATAGTAAGAACATGCTTGAAAGCAGATCCACTATCATTATGAAGCGAAAATAGGGAGAGGAGAAAATGATGGGTGATTTTATCCCTGAAGTTTTGCTCTTAGACATAGAAATAAGACATCCCTTTCTTGCCCTTGGTACTAGAAATTGCCATGTTGTGAGTAACCAATTTGAGGTCTCACCAAATTGAAATAAATTATTAGGCCTATAAGTGAATGGAGGCTTCCAACCAGATTCCCACACATCACACTCACCGACAATTCTTCTATCTTCAAGCGGACAATACTTTGTTGGTGGTTCCCTGCAATCTATAAATGTATGGATGACTTCGAAACTGTTTTTACACAAATTTGTGGATCAAACAATGGCCATCCTGGGCACATGGCTTTGATAGCTCTATCTTGAGTTTTTTCCATGTGCCCGTCAGCTGATTTAGTTGTATTTAAGGTTGTTTTATTTTCTTAATATGTTCATTATAGTTTGCGAGTTAATATATTATTGTAAAAAAACTATTTTAATTGATGTATAATGTAATTAGTTAATTTGCTGAAAAAATATTTTGAGATCTCATCTCCATTTTCAACGACCCTACTGAGGTCATTGACTGAGGTCTTAAATAGCCATTGTTGTTGTTGTTGTTGTTGTCTTATATTATTTCAGAGAGGTACCACTATATATTATAGGGTGTTTCAGAAAACGAGTGGTAAAGTTTAAGTTAAAAATAAGCTAAAATGGTCATTTTTCCAGAGCCTTCATCGCGGGTGTTTACATCTGATAGTGAGAGTTGACCACGCATATGAACGGCACATAGTTCTGTTTGCTAAACATTTTGATCTGTGGGGGGGGCATGAAATATTTTTCAGATCTTCTTGAGGGGTATTAAGTAATTTTTTGACTTTTCTGTTTTGACTTCGAAATTTATTTGAAATTTCAGAAAAAGCCTCCACCCCCCATGACAGATACTTAGTGACCATTCCCTTACTCCCCCTAGATTATCAGATAGCTAGATGAATAGACAGTGCATTGCAATTTTGTCTCCTCTGAAAGTACTTAAGAGCTTATTATCACACCTGCGAAAGAGCCAAAATAAGTTATATTTCCATTTGCTTTATGGAGGATGATCCCTACCAGGTTGCAAATTCAAAGCAAACCATAGAAACAGTGACTTTACTTATCTGTGTGCTGTTTACTAAACAGCACAAAGATGATCTTGCAGAGAAGAGCAAGCTTGAGAATATTGAACTTCGATTGAGTTTCAAAATCATATTTAAATTAAAAACGATGCATTTACTGATTAATACGTACACTACAAGCTTCTAGCACGTCATCATTTTTAGCAGGGAAAATATCAACAAATTTAATTCTATAGCACAGTTCAGCAGTCCGAAACAATGCGTTGCACAGTATTTTGAATATCCCAAAGCAATGAGCTGCACCCTTCTTGCAATTTGACTATGGAGACAGCAAAACTTGTGTTCAGCATCCCCGTCTATTGGCATTGCAGAAATTAACTTAATACCGTCTATATTGGAATATAACTGTTGTATAGCTTCAAATATTAGCCAAAGGCAGTAGCTTTCAACCTTTCTGATGAGGCAGAACCCCAAGGAAATATTCCATTGGTTCGTGGAACCCCTGTTTGCATATTTGCTCGGGAAAAGTAAAAATTACTGTCGATCATAGCATTGATGTAATTTCTGGCGGAATCCGTGGACTGTGCTGGCGGAAACTAGGGTTTCACGAAACCCTTGTTGAAAGCCACTGTCGTGAATTATTAAAGGATAATTTCTACAGGCTTCATGAGTGTGGTGCTAACTTTTAATCAAGGTGGCTCAAGACAGAAATTAAGGAAACACTCCCTTTAGAATCGTGCAAAGCAACAGCTCCAATTCCTTCTTTGATATTCCGCTAAACACTCAAAATAGTCAAAATCTTAAGAAAATCGTAAGAAAATCAGGAGGCTCAATTTTCCGGAATTTATTCTTTTTTGGCCAAAAATCGATATTTAGTCATTATTGAATTCAAAGTGTTAAGGATGGAATTCAAATTCGATTATGATTCAAATTCGAGTATACAAGATTAATAACGAAAGTGTAGTCCATTTTAGCCAGTTTGTTTCAGTAAACGTTAAGAAAAGTTAAGGAAATCTCAGGCTCAATTCGAGAAAAGTTAAGAAAATTGAGGCTCAGGCAAGATGACAGTTTTCTTATAAATAGACGTGTATTGTATTGTGAACAGATATTGAAATGATTTCACAAAGCTTGAGAAAAGCAGGAAAACTTTAAGTAGCTTAGCTTTCAGAGGTGGGATGCTCCCTCCGAAAACCTTGCAAGGATGTAGAAAGGACGGTAGCATCCCAAGCCCCTCCCAGGAGTACATGCTTTATTGGCTAGCTAATTTTGAAGGGCAACCCTCTCCCTATAATGAAATGAATTCACTTGTCAAGAAGTAGCCCTCATTCAGTTTTCCAAAGAAAAATTGTTATGACTTAGAAATTCTTAAATTAATGCTTTGTCAATTTAGAAAAAAGGGCTTTTTTACTTGAGATAGGTCACCAAATCCCTTAAAATTAAGTCTTTTCTTAGACTCGCTTAATTAACTTTCAAAAGAAGCGAAACCATGATTTTACAGCAGAGCGTGGACCATTCACCATAGTCATGGAATGAATATTAACAACATTTTAGATATACCAGCAATGGTCATTAATCCAACTGGTTGATATGCACAGCTTACCATAATTAGTTGAGCAGGTTTAATGAAAATACCACACACATCAATAAGGACAATATGAACTGCCCTTCTTGAAATGTTTGAAGAACTTTCAGTGTTTTCGTTTGCTATTTCTAAACACAGCTCAGCGATACCAATATTTTATGCAGCGTCGTTTGAAGCAACTACTAGGAATGGTTTTTTAATTTCTGGTGTTTTCCGTGAAAATGGCTCATTTGCGTTGCAGGGTAAGGGTCTTTAAATCAAAATTTGTGAACTTTCATTGTTTATGATGAGCTACAAATAAAAAAGATTTCTTTTTTCAATGATTTCGTTTTTAGGTGCATAGTTATATTTGACAGTTGAATTCTGGGCATATTCTCTCCATTCTACGACTGTGTCTACTATATAATATGCATCCTTGCAAGTGTTGTTGTAAAGTTTCAGCTAGCTTATCAGGCGGTGAGAGATATGCTCAGACCATTGCACATGGTGAGCAAACGTCCACGAGCGAAAATAAACAGCAAATTATTCTCATATCTTGAAATTCGACACGTGAAGCAAAATTAACGCAATATTGCCACCCCAGCTGTGTGGCAAACATCTGAGTTAAACCTCGATCGTGTACCTTCATAATTTTCAAAATACTAATGCAAACATTTATATTGCGTAACTGACATTCTTTATATAATCTTATCAGGATGCACAAACTGAAGATGAAGAGCAGTGGCAACGCATAAAAAACATGGAGCAAACAAGGACGATATCTGCAATGAAAAATCATATTCATAAACTGCAGGAGAAATTGGATGACTTACAAAAGAAGGATAATAATAATAAATATGCAAAATTCAATGGCGATGGCATAGCAGTGAGATGTTTCTATGAGACAGACAAACCAAATGAAGATGCAAAACTACGAAATGATGAAATGAGAAGACCGTCAGATGGCTTTAGGATGGAAGCAGTTAATACATCAGAAAGTGGTGAAGATATTCTTGTATTTGTAGAGAAGGAGAATGATCCATTAGAAGATGTTTCTGGAAAAGATTCTTCGAAGACAGAAGAACTGAAAGAAACTATTAGTGGAGAAGAACTATCTTATAAATCAGAGAAAGAACATTATTCAGAAGCAGGAAATAGATTGGATTCAGGGCTAGCTGGCGAAATTATCGATGAAATTAACGACGATGAACTAGGGTTACAAAAATGTTCAAAGAAAAGCGATGAGGAATCAGAGGAGGACTCAGAAATTTGGAATGATAACAAGAGTTATGGCATTCCCGAACAAATTGCCAACCAATGGTCAGAAGATCGCAAATCTCAGGCACCAACAAGCAATTCCGTTGAAGATATTTCAAAAACATTGACGAACTTGGTACTAAGCAGTAGGAAGTCTTCCATGAAAAACGATACAAATGCAATTGAAGCAATCTCACAGGTGCCAGAAACTAAAAGCAATTGTGATCAAAAAGCTGTGGAAGAGATAAGTTCTGTTAGAGCATTCGATGCCAGTATTGCTGTTGAATCAAAACATGATTCAGAAACTGATAGAAATTTGGAGGAAGTGAATGCAGAATTGAAAGAAAGAGTTTATACACTAGAAGAACAGTTGTGGCTAGCTATGGAGGAGAGGAGGAATATCCAAGCAGTTCTAGAGCTGCAGAAAGAAAGAGCATTGAAAAACCTTGCTTTCAAATTTGAAGATATCAATCGTAAAACATTACGTGAGTTTAAAGGGATATTTGAATATCGTCTACTACAGTTGAATGAAGAGAAAGTGAAGCTGCAAGAGAAGCTTGATAATCACTTATGCACAAAAGACAGTATTGGAAGTAGATGCAAAGATTGTCGGTTGTTTACAGAGAGACTAGCTGCATCAGAAGGAAAATTTGCTAGATTACTAGATGAGAATGATAGATTGAAAAGACGTTGCAGGAAGCTAAATGGAGACCTTGGAAAAGTAAAGAAGGTCATGGGATTACTAGATGCTAATGATGATACAGTTGGCATCGATATGAGTTGCCAAACTGATGTTACGGGAAAAAATAGAATAGATATTGGAGTTCAATGTGAAATAAGCTTGAAAATGCCACTGAATGGCTTACGTGAAGAGATCAGAGATATAGCTACAAAGGTATCGGTGATCTCTAGCTGTCTGTTAATAGAACAAAGAAAATCATCTCAGGGAGAGGAATTAATCACTGACAATGACATACTCAATTCTGTATCAAGCAACAACGAATCTGGTATAGAGAGTTTGCAGATTTCACCTACAAGAGATTGCTTGGACAATGGAGGCTTTGGTGATGACAGTGCCGTCTATTTTTGGCAAGCTTCTGAGGGAAATATCGGAAAAACTATCACAGACGTTGACAGTGAGAAAGCGAGTAGTTGTTCCCATCCGGTGTACGAAGCTGATTCGGTTACCTCCGGAAATAGTATGTTGCAGTTATCAATAAATGACATTGAGCAGCCTCTTTTGAGGATCCATGAAAAGTACACCAAAATTAGTGAAGAGCTAGATTGCATTGCAGCAGGGAAAATGAACAGCAATGCCAGCATTGACACTAAGAAAGCGAATGCTTGCATAGCTGAACTGGACCCAGAAATCAAAAAACTTGTTGACGAAGTGAATAGAAAGTATGATGAATATTTCAAAACAGAAAGCATTTTCTGAAAAGATGCTGTGCTGAGGAAAATCGTAGTATAAATGGTTGACGTATAGAGAATTGTGCAGACAGCAAATTTTTGGCTAAAAAAGCCAGGAGAGCATTTATGCATTTTTGAAATTATATTGCATTATGATGCATTGCCATTGTTGCTTATTCTGATCATGTTTTAGCTTGTTCATTTGTACTTTTTCTTTTCACCGTAATTATTTCACTGTTTAGAATTCACAGTGTGTGCATTTTAATTACTGTAGAAAGCAGAATACCAATTTGCAACATCCTCATAAAGCATTGGGCTCAATTTTGCAGAATGTGCAATGGAGCAAAAGGCTGCCTCTAATTCATAAGTGTTGATCCGGCGCTAAACCGCACCCTGCCCGTACGATCATTTTAGCTTTATTTTCATTTTCCTGGCGATGTGAGTCTCTAACAATATACATTTAAAATACATCAATATAGCACAGGCCAGGGGAACCATCAGGTCTCAGTAAAAGTACATCGTACTTGCGAGCGTAGATCTGAGAAATTATGTACCTGCAGATAAAAGAGAATGCAATAGATGGCCGGATGCAGTCTTGACGAAAAAGTCCTGCAGAAAGTTAAGTGTAACATCTTTTTTCTGTGAATGGCGCTTGCATTCGCACAGAAATTTTAAGTGTAACATCTTGTGTCTGAGAACGGCGCTTGGCGCTTGCACAGATTGTTCTTAATCTAGTGCATGATAACACTGGAAGTCGAATATCTAGGTTGGTATCTAGGTTGGTTAATTTTCAATTTTTATTTTGAAGAACCATTTTACTCTCCTCGGGTGTTTTCCAGAGTGCTCATGTTCTAAATTGATGAAAAATTATATCCTTTAGAAGGCAACAGTCATCTGTTTGTACTGTTTGGTTCGCAATGTTAAGTTGACTTTGAGTTTTTGTCCCCAGAGCAATTGAGTTTGACATACCTTCTCTGACTGATGCTATGAGTTAAATTTCATGTGCATTGCTTACAATTAGTATGAAACCTACCTTGTTCATCCAAGTACAACCTGCTAGCCTTGCCACTTGCAATACATTGATTCACTTCATCCTGTTGTCTTGTACGAACAGCCGAATATAAATTCCTTTCCAGCGTAGTTTTCTCTGATATTGAATCTCAGCTCATTTCAGTGAGAACTCTTGACACTTCCATTTTTTGCTAGAGGAATTTTATAAACCATGGAAAATTGATAGGTTTCTTGGCAGATCTGAGAATCGTCTGAACAATTTTTGAATGTCGTGAAAAGCTAGAACTTTCTTTATGCAATTAATTCAAGCAGAAGACGCTGGGAGATAAAAATTTCTGGTGTTACGACTCAATCTTAGATGCAAAGTATTATCATTTTAAGCAAAATATTTGATTTCAGCACAATTTTCAATGCTCGCTGACATTGAACGAGCGCTGAGACATGCTCGCTAATCAAAATTAAGTTACTAAGCAAGACAAGTTTAAAACTAGTTCATAGTTTGCAAAGTATCTAATCTTCATTGTATTTTGCACACCCTTGCTTTCTCCATCCTGCTTGGTATAACTCCTCACACCATTGCTTGTGCTTTGCGTTTAGTTCTGAATGATGAGGCATGATGGCAGGATCAAATGCTGGTATGTATCCTTGATATGTTTGCATTGCGCATCTACACGGCTTAGATGGATCCCATGATGTACTCCAATCAGCATCCCAAGAATTTCCGATCTTTCTACCATCAGGGAAGCTGAATTTTCTCGAACCACGATTGAACTTTTTGCACGACAAAGTCTTCTCGGGACCCGTAATGTATCTCACTCCAAAATAGTTTGAAAACCACTTGAATGCCTTAATCCTCCTGCTCTCACCTGCTCCTCCTGGTTCTGTTTGGTCTTCTCCTCCACATTCGTTGTTAATAACTAGTGAAGTTGGACCAAACACGCCTCCGTTATACTCGGGATCTGGAGATACCCAGTTACCTGCATGCAAAAATTCCGATTTATGCTTTGTTCTTCTAAGTTCTGCTACCACAATGTGTAAAGAGCATCAATGCAATGCTAGATATGTTTCATGGTGTCCAATTTATGTTACCTTCTTGTAGGAGCAAAGATCAAAAAGTACACTCACGAACAACTGTTCGAATTCCACACTGAGCTATGAGTATAATGAAGTAAAAATGGACGAAGAAGAGTGTTGAAAGAAGTAGAGCTTTTACTGTGCTGCGTTTTTCTACCCCAGTATTGAAAAAACTAAAGATTTTTATTAAAAAGGGAAGAAGACATTACAGAGCTTCTATGAACCCGAATTGCTCTGACACAGAAGTTATTGTAATATTCATTAGCAATTCTGGAGCCTCATCCGAAGCGATATTTACTATGATGAAGGACTCGACCATTGAATATACCGCAATATAAAGTCCAAAAAGTCCATTTTCATTGAACATTATAAGCATTGCGGTGAGGTGCACATATTATGTATTCTGTGGTAGAAACAAGACATGGATTGAGCCAGCTTGACTACACTTTTAAGAGTTCAACTGTTTTTCTTGTTGGTTGATTGATTACCTTGTTTTATATTCGCATTCTATTTCTATGTTATCTTAGCTTATTTAGTTTATTCTTGCAGAAAAGCCAATTATACATTGCCTAGTAGATAGTGAGGTGTATGATTGCATTCCTTAATTATTTTTGGCGAGTAGTTTCTAAATTGTCAAATAGTAATCACGTCGGTTTAAGAAGTTCAGAAGGTGAAGAGTGTCCATTGTCTTAGATCTTCCAATATCTTACTATTTCAATCGCTTTGGCAACAATATAATCTGCAGTATAAATTCAGATTCAAAATAGTGCACCTCTTTTGCGTTACAGCAGAAGAGAGTAGAGAGAATGTGAATTATCACTGTTTATAACAATGCCATTCGTTCTTTTTGCTGGTTTTCTGATTCTAAAAGTCAGAACGTCAAGTTTTGCTGTGATTAATATGAAAGGTATTTCTAGTCATAGTTTACCACATCTTTTGGTAATTTTAGCGTCTTGCTGCATGTTTGTCACTTACAGCTGAAGTAGTGGCTATTCATATTTATGTAGCAAGTTTATTTGGGACTAACCGCGCCCCACATCCACACTTTCAATCGCAGCAGTATTGCTCTTACTATTAACTTAAGGTCTATACTGCTTAAAGATTCTCGCAGTTTTGCCACCTTAAATATTAAGCAGAAGAAATATCATTTACTTTATGAGGATATACTTACAAACAATTCTTGTGTAAAGTATTTCTGCAATTTTTATTGAGCGATATCAAGAAAATTAGCAATTCTTAAAATGCAGAGGGAGGTGATGTGCTTGTAACAAGGTAACTAGGATAGGGATGTGTGTCGTTTTGCTCTCCTCTCAACTTTAAATCGTTAATCGAAATAATTAAAGGGCAAAAATATATATTCCTATAACCCTTGGAGCAGAATTTTTGTACCCAAGACATTATCCTTCTTTCAAGTGCCAAATAAACGGGGGTCCTAATAAGCAGGGGGTCTCAAAAAATTCCAAAATGTAATAAACCGAGGGGGTTAAAATACGGAAAGAACAAAACTAGGTTGTCATAAAGCATAAAACTAAAATATATATAGAAGCACGCTACTTTGTCTTTAAAAGGGGGCGTGAATAGTGCTACAAACGAAAGAAAATAAGACGAGGAGTTCGTGAAAAGCTAAATCTTCTTGAAAATCAATAAAGGGGGGTTTCTAATAAGGTTCCGAGGGATCGAAAGAAATCAGACAATTTGTAGGCGGGAGGGCGTTTGATAGGCACCTAGGAGCATTGTCATACAAATTTCTAACAACACTGGCATTTTAAACATTAATATGATCATCAAAAATTACCAACCTATAACTATGTCATGCATGGATGGCTTAGGGCTTTGTGGTGTCATGTAAAACCACATTGATGCAAGAATGCTGAGTGGTGGATCAGTTTTTGTCATCACCAAGTTTGGGTTTTCCAAAATATCGATTGACTTTCCATTGTGGGTGATACTTTGATCTTTCAACCAACGATTGAATAAGCCATAATTGTAATTATATGAGATCTGGATTGCACCGCGTCCAAAGTAGCAGCCTAGATAAAAGTAATGTTTTATATCTAAAAAAGTCTTCTTTCCCAAACTGCTGCTTCATCTTCAAGCTTCATTTCTCAATAATTGCTGCCAGCAAATTACTAAAATAAATTACTTTTCATTTCCAGTTTCAGCCCTTAATAAAGTTAATGCATATATTACCACTCTTAAAGATCGTTGTAACTGTCGTTAATAGTCATCATTGGCTGAAGCAGTTGCATTTTCAGCTATACCAAGCTAACCGCTATGCATCTATGGGCAGTATTTTTGGCTGCAGAACAAGCATTGTTATCTGGTTTAGTAAAGGAACAGCAAAAGAGGAAATGCAACTACTGAAACACGAACAGATATTATCTCACCATGAACAGCTTTTAGAATTCACAATTCTAAAATATGAAAGAGATGAACGATGACGAAGTAAGGAAGATAATGACAGGTATCGATGTCAGGAGAGAGAATATCAGCTTTTGTTTTGAAGGAGGAGAATGTTTTGTAACTATTGCCCCATATCAAAATTTGATTGTGATAAAGAGGTGCCTACCTTTTACATACGATCCTGACCTTCCCTTGGCACATGGATAGAACCACTTTGTGTTCGATCCTTCATCACAGTATCTTGCGGCTGGAACGCAGAATTCCCCATCTTTAGGGTCTAGTCCTTTGTTTTTTACAAAAGGGGAGTACGGACCTCCTTCAAACCAATTAAAGAATCCGCCTCGATAAAAGCAGTTGTGTGCCTCCTCTTTTGGGAGTACTTGATACAAATGCCCATTGTTTTCGCCTGTTTCCTGTATAGCATGAGAGAAGAAAGCTGCAACATCTCTACGGTATGTTTCTTCCTTGGTGTAAGATGTTCGAAGTCGGTTCCCAGCTGGATCTGATGTTACGTACTCAGTTCCGAATTTGGGGAAGTAGCGTGCAGCTATTACAAATGACTTGTAGTTGTATGGTCTGCATTCGGATGGGCCATGTCCTAAATTAGCTTTTGGAAATAGATCATTGAACATTTCTTTCGTAAACCATGATTCAAGCATAGATGGTGGCCTGTTTTGTGGATCTGTAGGCCCAACACAGTTTTTTGGCGGTGCTTTTCCAGCTTTTAGCCATTTTGGACAATTATGGCCAGATGCAAAACAAATTAAACCTAAAAGAAATTTGCTCGTTATAGAATAATTATAGAAAACAAGAACATTTCCAACATTGGCGGTAAATTCGAAGACTAGATAAGGTAGAGATTTGAATAGAACTCAACTTAGCCATTGGGACAAAATAGTGAAATGAACGGCGCAGGGTTTATCATTGAAATTACTGCAATTACTTTACTTTTCATTGTATTAATGCGAAAAGTTCAGAATTTCAATTCTGAGGAGTTCTTACAAGCATCAAAGCAGATTGGAGCTTACTTTTCCTGCTATTACAAGGCAAACAGGCTCAAAGTATGGTACTGCTCTAATGATCTGAAAATCAGAAGCATCTCGTGCTCTTAACTTACTCATCTGTTCACTAACTTGCAGCTAATAAACCAAAACATGAATTCCACTTTCTTACCGAAAAAAAGCACCAGTGTTTTCATTTTCCACATACGCAACAGCACGTCTGATCTGATTTGCCGCTTCTTTGCTTGGTATGAAGTTATATTGAAATCGCTTGAGAGCACTTAGGGCTGATTTCCACAAAATGTTAAGGAGTGTTAAGAGAGCCGCGTTAATTTTAACAATGAGTATACCAATTGCCCTCCTTGTAGATCTTTGCAGATTCCTTACGATCGTGAAAATTCCTTAAGATTATAAGGAAACAGGTGAATCGGGAGACTGACGCAGATAGTCACAGATAGTCTGCGACACTCTTGAGACTTCTTGAGATTATATGGAAACCAGTCCTTAAAGATATCTCTGTTTCTCATGTGGGCTGATCTTTTGAATTGAAAATGTTTGCACATGCTTTGCAAAGTAGCATTTTGCTCAAGAATAACCTTGAACATTGAAAATTTACAAAACTAGAGCATGTGCTTGCAAAGTATTCTCCTTGAAAATAGGCTAAATTGGTGAGTGCACTTTATGGAAAATCTCACCTTAATTCAGCCAGCATTCTTGTGTGTGGCAGCAGGATACATTTTCTGTGATGGATCCTTTGCCCCAACGATTGGTGATGAACATTAATTTTTAAGAAATTTTGAGCCTTTTTGTTTCTTTTCTCTCTTCTGACTCTTATTTATGTCGATGACGGCTCAAGATGGATGCCAAGTTATGAGGATATATATGTTTTTTTACACTGCAATGCTCCGAACCCTCATCTATTCACCCTATTGGAAAGCAAACGACCGTGGACGGCATGCTGTTTACAGTGTACTCTGCGAAAACATGGTTAACTTCCGTTCGATGTTCGCTTGTAGAAATCATGCAGATCGGAAAATGAAAACTCCCATTGTAGAATACTAACCGTAGCTGCCAAGAAGACCGCGAGTAGTCTATAAAACAAATAAATCCATAGGTTGCTTTGATCAAGCCCCTTCATGTTCCGAACAGGAGAATTTTCCATATGTCACTCCCGGTGGAGAACCTCTGTCGGAACACGCTGGCCCACTGTCATAAGGTGAAAATCTCTTTTTTTCGGAGATTTCTAGCAGTTACAGTGCCCAGTGAACCGTATTGAAGCCCACGTTGGAAGAGTCAGTCCCCATCGGGAAATTCAGTAGCAAATATATAGACAGTAGGAAATAAGGCTTAAATAGGAAATAAAGCAAAAGAGGGTTCAAGGCGGGAGTTAGAAAGCAGACTTTAAGCCTGTTTTCCACTAGAGGATATCTTTCACTCGATGCGAAATTTTTCGAAGTTACGCATGTGCACAGCTTTTCCTTTCAGCAAAGTTGATGAAATACGCATGTGTACCTTCGCAAAATTGTGCACCGAGTGAAAGATTTCGCCTATTGGAAAACAGGCTTTACATGGCTATCCAGCTAAATGCACAATATTGAGGAGGATTTATCTGGAGCAATGCTCCGCAAAAGCAGCAGCAATCGCCCTCTCCATGTGATTCAAGCTAGGGAATAGATGACAACGTCTGGTTTCAGCCAGATTGGACAAGCCCCTCAGATGTTTCAAAGCTGTGATGGATTGATCACATATAAATGCAAGAAAATATTACCAGAAAATAAGGGACATTTCGTCTTTTCTGAGGGTCTGGTAACTACAACCTAGCCCTTTAAATATGGCTGAAACTCTATATTAAATGTATGGTGTGGTGAAAGAAATTCAGTTTTAAAAGTACAAAATTTCGAGGCATGCACTTCCCTACATCAATTTTCCTCAAAAGTTCTGAAGCTGAAATATCGTCTTTGTTTCCTTCGTAAATACCAGTATCCACAGTTCCCACGATGACTAACAGAATACCGTTCTACCAGTTAAAATGTTCGCTCGTTTCTTGCATTTCAGCAAAATTGCTCGACTTACTTTACCTGATATGTAGCTTTTTCTTGGACAAAATGGGTCCCCGAAATCTCAAAATACTTTCCATTCTTTACACTTTTCAACTACAATATTGGACAGTGTCTAAAGGTCTCCCAATTTAGTTCCCACATCAGACAAAGATCAGGAAGTTTTTCTCCAAGAGTGGTGGAAAAATCCACAAACTCTTAGCGATTTGTTTGCTAAGAGCTACTATTTCTTCTTACAAAACCACTCACCTCTCCACCATTTTGTACACAACCTCGATTTGGAGCCTAAACTTGCCCAAATAAGAGTTTATTTACATTTTTGTAAGAAACCGGTTTATAAGAAACCTAGCACTTGACACTCTAAAACTTATAAAACTTTCCAAACTTAAGAAAAGAGCTAAGAAAGTCATAAAAAATTGCACGTTGAAAACTTTTCCTGATTAACGCAATGCTCAGCCAACAACGGTACAATGACTGAGCATAAATATTTGCGGGTGCAAAATGGCCCTCATTTCTGGTAATGAGGATACAAGAAAAACTCAAAATGTAGGAAGGTCGCTAATCAGTGTACCCAACGTTGCTTTTACAAAAGAGGTTGTGAGAGACTGCAACACATGACTAGCTACATCAGCCAAAATCAGAACTGGTAAGTCTCAGGTGTTTCACTTGAATTTTATTCTTATTTTCCTACTTTTTATCATTTAGTTGAATATATATCGTAAATTGGAGTTACTTGGACCAGCCAGGTAACTTCGATTGGTAAGGAAATATAAAAATCTGTAATGTATATTACATTGTTGGTAATGGCAAAACCTTGTGAATATTAGGCATTATATAAAATATAAAAATATCAGACATTGTGGAGTGGTGCCTTTTGGCACAGGGGCATATACGCTTCTCATGAAATTCTTTTGCAGCCGACTAACAGGATATGTGAACACGAAGCAGTTTTGTTAGTCTTTCCTGCCAATTATAGCCTCTACATGATCAAGAATATTGTAGATCCTCCTCGAAGAACACGCGAGTTTAGGCTAGTCTGCAGTAGATGTCGAAGATTGGTCCCTAGAGAGATTGTGTGTATAAACCACCGGTGTGTGAACACGCTCTGGCACCTTGTCCAACCAGCTGCATACCTGCTGCCTTGTAGATAAAGTCTTTTTGAAGCAAAAGCTACTGGAGTACACCACGAGTAGAAAACCGTGGAAGAAAGTTAGGGCTCTCACCGCGTATTACCTAAGGATAGTCATGAATTATCAAGTAAAAGTGAATAAGTGAGTACGACTTGAATGGAAGCTCTGCTAGAGCAGATGCTGTCTCATCCGGCCGGCATCGGTATATGCAACAAGTACCAGCCTTCCGTCACCAAGCTACTGCGAGCACAGACAAGGAACTAAACATTGGTAAGTGAAATGTTAAGACATTGTCCCATGCTGTAAAAGTTGACAATATAGGAAAGAAGCAGAGAGATTAAACTTAGATATATCAGGAGTAAGTGAAACAAGATAGTCAGGAAGTGGAAGATGTAAAAGAGAATGTGATGATTTCATATATTCTGGAGGAGAGAAACATAATAAAAGAATGAGTTTTAACATCACCTGAAGTAGCAAAATGTTTGGCTGGATATGTATCTATTTCTGATAGAGTATTTATGGCGAAAATTACAGCAAAACAAGTGAATCTATATGTTATTCAAGTGCATATACCAACGTCAACTCATTCTGATGAAGAAGTTGAAGAATTTTATAGCATGATAGAACAAGCAAAGACACATTGTAGAAATCTTGAAGTGACAGTAATTATTGATGGCATGAATGCCTAAGTTGGAGGCGAAGGACAGGGTAGTGTTTTGAGTCCATTTGGATTAGACGAGAGGAATAACTGGAGTAAGATGGATAGATTGTTGTGAGCCTTAAAATCAAATTATTTTAAATACTTGGTTACAGCAACCATCTAGAAGATTATGGACTTGGAAAAGCACTGGAGAAAGATATAAAAATCAAACTGATTATATCAAAATCAACTGCAGATTTAAGACGATCTGTGACACGTGTGAAGACATATTTTGGTGTAGACTGTGGTTTTGATTGTGTTCATGTCCCAATAGTAGCAGTAATGAGAGTAACGTTAAAGAATTTAAGGAAGAAAAAGAAGGTTAGAGTTAGGTAGGAATGGAAAGATCTCAATGGAGAAAAATTGAGAAGGGGATACTTAATTGACGTGAAGAATAGGTATGAAGTTCAAGCTGAGGATGTTTCAGAAGATGAAGAGATGTGGAGCATAAATGGAAGAATTTACAGAAGGCACTGGTAGAGACAGCCGAAAGCATCTTAGCTGAGAAAGCAAGACTCACACGGTAACAATGGATGACACAGGACATACTCTGTTTGATAGATGAGAGAAGAAAATTGAAAGTAGAAACAGTAAAGTATAGAGAACTAGGTAAAGAGATCAAGAAAAAGTGTAGAGAGCAGAAAGAGGAGTGGATTTTGAAAAAGTGATGAAATTGAGGATTTAGAAAAGACTAATTCATGAAGAGTGTATGGTATGATCAAAGAATTAGGAAGCAAGAAATGGGCCTCTAGGCATAATATCATAAAAGATAAAGATTGATTGATTAATTGATTGATTGATTGATTGATTTAATATATCTAAGAAAGATCATCCTTCTGCTATGAAGCTGATTTTCAAGGCCAACCCCAAATAACTACTTACAATTCAGTGAACAAAGCAGTCGAGAAAGGTGAAGAAAAACTAAACATATAAATTAAATGAAACCCTATTGCAAGTAATTGTTAAGATAAAAGTTGCTTAAAACTAAAGAAAAGAAATTAATACTCTTGATTCAAGTGTTCATTAAGAAAAAGCTTTTGATAAAGCACAGAAAGGGAGGACTTAAAGATGATCTTAAAGAAGACTCAAGGAAAAATTTCTTAGAATGCTTTAGATGTCAAAGCTTTTGTGATACCTTAGAACTGATTACTGTCATTTGTTCATTCTAGTCAAGACTAATATCAACTTGTACTCCTAAGCATCTAACTTTTTGTACTATATGAAGGTCCTCTCCTCTTGTACTTAAGCAGAGATTACCTCCTGCAGTGCTACGTCTTTCGCGCGGATAAGCATCGACTGAGTTTTCGACACATTTAAAGATGGCTTATTTAATTGCATCCATAAATCAAGACGTTTAAGATCATCATTTATGGCTTCATTAAATTGAAAAATATCCTAAGATTGTAAGGCAATGTTTGTGTCATCAGCGTACATGGAAACAATGGCGGCCTTAACAACTTTTGGAAGGTCACTTGTTGTCGACATCAATGTTGCCAATCTCAGCGTCAAAGCCTCCAACTCTACAATGCTGTTTTCGATTAAAAAGTAAGGATTTAAACCAAAACATCTTAATCCGTTTGGAGGCCCTAAAGCTCTAATTTATGACAAGTATGACATGATCCACTGTGCCAAATGCTTTTTTGCTCTATAAAGACAGTTCTTGACATACAGCCATGATCATTCTTTCATACCATTTGTGAGTCTTTTTATCAAACAGGTTACTGCATAATGGAGCTTTCTATAGACAGATTGGTCTAATATGCACTTAAGTGCAAAAAGTATTTCACCACTTCGAAAAATTATTTAATTGCGGACATACGTTCAACCAAGCATGTGGTTATGCAAATTATATGCAAATGCAACAGCAAATCAAAAACAACAGGAAATCAAAATACGGCCATTGAAAAAAGTAAAATTTGAAGATTCGAAAAGTTATACTTAGTCGCAAAAAATTTTGGTAAAACATATCTTTGGACTATATTTTGATGGTTAGGTAGCTGCAGACTTGTTGACAACCTCAAGCCTTTTTGGAACGTAAGTATTAAGTTTATTGATGCAATCTTGTAGTAGTCAAGACCAAAGTTCATCAAAACATTGAATAAAATTATCTTTATTTAACGGAGGACATCTTGCATTAATGCTGAACTGATTTTTGATGAATAGCCAAGCATTTTCAAGTATGTTCAGATCAGAGCTTTGAGCATGATACTGCGGAAAGCAATGTACTCTTGTCAGAAAAAGTATTCGGTTAACTCTGCTCGGTGAAGGCCTGTTTTATGATGCTGAAAACTAAAGTTTTTCCTTGATTCCTGTTGATGTCACAGATACTTTCAGATAAAATATCTTGAAGCAAGGAAGAATTACATGTGAAATTCATTCTTTGATCACACTGCACAAGTATGCCTACGCTATTAGTCCCAATACAGCCCTAAATCATAACAGATGCACTTTTAAAAGTCGGTTGAAAGCTTGGGAATGCTTGCTTCGGTAGTTGTTTTCTGTACTCTTAACCTTCTTGAGTCCTTTCCTAGGCCAAACCGATACTCTTCAGGTAGTAAAACATCATTCCAGTCGTCAATAAACAATTCAAAGCGTTCTCGGACCCACTGAAGACAGACCAGGCTGTTGTCTGCTGAAATGAAAGGTTTTGGGTTAGAAACTAATATTTATGTAGCATCTTTCTAATAATATATTTGGTTGCAGTTCTGCAAACATCAACTTGGTGAACTTCTTTCACACTTGTTGACTTCGCTGCATTCAAAGAATTAGAGAAAATTCTAAAGAGGCTAGGCAATCACGAGAAGGAAACAATTCTAATCTAATTGGCGATACCAATTGTGACTTCAAAAATAACAAAAATGCACACTTTAAGAAACTCGAATCAATTTACTCTGAATAGCAACTCGAAAAATTAATTAAGAGGTATACACAAGTTACTATCACCAATACTGAACTTGGTGAACATAAAGTAAGCAAGACCCTCATTGACCATTTCCCTTCCACTAATCCAAAATATATAATAAAGGCAGACATAATGGAGATAGGCATGGTTGACCACTATCTAATTTATGGTATGCAGAAAATAAATGCCAGGTGACAGAAAGAAAATATAAAAGAGTCGTCGTAACATGAAAAAATATGACAAAATACAATTCCGTCAAGACTTAAACCAGATTGAGTGGGAAACTATCCTTGGTCCATACAGTAGCGATCCTGTGAACATGGCAGCCATGTCTCAGGGAATTTTCGAATCCATCTAAGACGTTCATGCTCCAGTACGGAAGAAAGAATTCGTTACCAGTTTACCCCATGGCTTACTGCCTTTCTAAAATGCCGGATAATGAAAAGGGATATACTGAAGAGGGAGACTGAAAAATCCCCTGAAAAGTGGCATGCCTATAGAGAATTACGTAATCAAGTAACAAAGGAGATGCGTGACGACTATTAGCAACGATTATTATCAACGACGTATTGATGAAAACATAGGAAATCCAAAAAAGTTGTGGAAAGCCATTAACAAAGTACTAGTCAAAAAGGAGAATTCTGTGAACTCTTCAGTGTGGAAATAGAGGGTAAATACTTCACTCGTGAAAGTGATATTCTAGAGGTCGTAAATCAATATTTCGTTTCAATTGGCCCAAACCTGGCTAAGGAAATTACTGCAAAACCAGGTGATGACTGTCTCCAGACTATCACATCAGAACAGAAAGAAATTAAATGTAAGACGGTTAGCAGTATGCACATTGTAAGTGAAATCAAGAATCTAAGAATTGGAAAAGCAGCTAGTCCTGATAACATACCAATAACAGTTGTTAGAGAGGGTGACCTTGTAGCAAAACCGTTGGCAATGATATTCAATGAATCCTTAGAAAAGGGTATATTCCAAGACATTTGGAACTTGCAAGAGTAACTCCCATTTTTACATCAGGAGTAAAAAAGGTTGTAAGCAGCTATAGGCCCATTTCGATCATTTCAGCCTTCTCCAGGATCTTGAAGCGCGTAGTGCACGATCAGATACTCAACTTCATTCTTGAAAACAATGTTCTCACCAAGAATCAGTCAGTTTTTTGAAAACTACACTCTACGATAACATCCCTTATAGACAATACCGACTATTGGTATGAAAATATTTATTAATAGCAGAAAACTAAACTTGACAATATTTGTTGACCTTAGGAAAGCATTCGACACTGCATATCACGAAATAATGATAAAAATGTTATGGTATAAGAGGCAAGACTGGGAGTTGGTTCCAGTCGTATCTAGATCAGAGGAAGCAATACTGTTCTGGAAATGGGCAGAAATCCATGGCTAGTGAAGTTAATTGTGGTATACCTCAGGGTTCCTGCTTGGGGCCTCTACTTTTTGTCATATATCTAAACGATTTTGAAAAAGGTTTGGGATTTTCAAAGGCAAGTGTCAACGCCGATGACACCACTGTAACGATCACATCGAATGAAGTACAACAAGAATTGTTCAATCTCTCAGAATGGATGAGAATAAATAAATTAAGCCCTAACCCAACAAAAATAGAATACATGATCATAGGTCATTCTCGTACTTTTCATCACATATCTAAACGATTTTGAAAAATGCTTAAGATTTTCAAAGGCAAGTGTCTTCTCCAATTAGAGCACTGTAACGATCACATCGAATAATGTCGAGAGAATTCTGCATGAAGCACAACAAGAATTGTTCAATCTCTCAGAATGAATGAGAATAAATAAGTTAAGCCCTAACCCAACAAAAACAGAATACATGATCATAGGTCATTCTTGTAAATTGAACACACTAATTACATCAAATCCACTCACATTAAATGGAATAGATATCAAGCGTGTTATGAAAACATAATTGCTTGGTATGGTAGTTGACGAGAATCTATCGTGGGATGAGCAATACCAAACTGTAAAAAGTAAAATCTATGGAGGACTTTCATCCTTGAAATAGTTAAAAAATCTTATTCCACAAACAAAACTGAGTAGTGTCTACTAGGCCACCGTCGAAAGCAATTTAAGCTACGCCAATGAAATTTGGGGTAGCTTTCCAAAAACTAAACTTGATGCCCTGCAACGCCTGCAAGACAGGGCCTGGAAAATAATCGAAAATGCCAGATTGAAAGACAACTGGTCATGTGACTGGCTGAGCGTTGAAAACATCATCCGATTTGATCGATCAGTCATGGCATACAAAATAATTAACAAATTATGTCCGGAAAATCTTTGGGATAAATTTGAACAAAGATCTTTACATTCAAATTATGCAACAAACCATTTTAAAGATCTACAAATTCCCAGGCTTAATACTGAACATGCAAAAAGGAGCTATCAATACTCTACTGTAAAAATTCGGAAAACTATTCCAACTGACATTGGGGAGCTCCCGACTATTAGTCGCTTCAAAAAGAAATTAAAGGAGTGCCTAAAGAGCTGATTAAAAATATGCTTGGCCACTTGGAAACACGACCCCCCAGGAAAAACAGAGTCCTATGATATAAATTTAGTTACCTACTCTTTTTATTTCTATTTATTTAGACTATTGTAAATATTATCTACTTGAAATTTTGTGTAATATGATTTTAAAATAAAAAAGCTGAAGGGTAGAATTGTGTATAAACATTATGTTATCATATCATATCACAATTGCTTTTAAAGTTCCAAACCTAAGTTTTTTGCCTCAAGACAAACTCTCTCTCTCTCTCTCTCCTTTCGCTGATTTTAATTGAACACCCAGTTCTTGTTTTTTTCTCTACAGAACCATGGAAAGCAAACTGATTATATAGTTATAGCGCATTAGAAAGATGAAAATTCGGCTGCCCTACAATTTTGCGAAATGACATTGCACCTTCCGTTAAATATTTTACAGCTAATCTCTCTTGATTGGGCAACTCTTGTTCGTTTCGCAGTATTTTCTTGGACACAGCTTTCATAAATTACAGCAAAAATCCATACCTCATATTCTAAGCATTTGTCAAATGATAGTGTGAGATATTTTTCCCACCAAATGTATGTATTCAAAATTATTAGCTAGGGTTCCAATCAATATCTTCTGCAGGCCTAAATAAAGTGCTTGCTGCTGTGAAGACATTTTATTTTACGCGGTGAGATGCTTTTCGGACGCAATTGTGCAAGGTTGTTTTTGTCAAGTTAGTTGTAAAGCTGGTCAAAAATTAGCTTCTCAAACAGCCTCGCAACCACTGGAAGAACAGAAGTAGGCCGCTATTTGTCTTTATATGCCCTGTCACCATTCTCAACAATACATGTAATACTGGCAACTTTACATTTTTCTTGCAACTGGTTTGCTTCTATAGAGGTGTTAAACAAGAGAACTAGTTGGTTAATATAAGGCAAGGCCAATTTAAAGAAGTAGCTGAAAATGTTGTCATTCTCAAAACGTTTTGATTATTTGATCTTACCTATTGTTTCTCTAACGTGCTGTACCTGGATTGAATTGAAGACAACAGTAATGTTGTGTTGATTGAAGAAGTCATAGTCACCGGAAAGTTGAGGATTGGGAGGTTCATTAATTTTCCTGCAATATCCCTTCCGACTGAACAGAAATATATGTTCAAAACGTTAGAGATCTCTTTCTTTGTGACAATATTCAGTTTCCTAATTACTTATTAGATAAATATTAGTAGACTTAGATCTTTTGTTAAACAATTACTTGATTGTCCTCCAAGATTCTTCCATGTTGCCCTGAAACTGAATAATTCTCTCCGAGAAATGCTGTCTTTTAAGATTAATGTTTATTTTATTAGCCTTGTTTCGAATTTTTTTTGCAAGATTCCATGAGGAGAGAAGAATTGCACTTAACTGTTGCTTTTTTAGTTTGTCTCTCTCCCTGATGAGCACCTTAAAGGGGAAGTTCGGGCAAAAACTGGAATTTAATATGTTGTTGCGAACGTCATAAAACCGCATAATATAACGTGTTTTGCTCTCACTTGCGTATTTCCGTTGATATTCCCTGTTGTTTCTCGTAAAATTCGACCTTGTGCTAGGCCATTATTCTCACCTTTTTGTGAGATAGAAGTTGCTGTTGCACTAACGTCATTACGTGCAAAGAGACATTGAACTACTTTTGACTACGTAAGTTGCGAATGTTATACCCATTTCTGTGACCTAAAGGCGGCCAGTGGCTTAAAAGCAAAGGCTTAAGAAAACAGAACTGCAATCTATTTTTATTATTCATCTGCAAGCATTTTGAAAGAGACGCTTAGCAACTTTTTCGAGGGCAGAAAGTCCAAAAATCTTTACAACAGCAAGACCTAAAAATTCAATAGTTGCAAAAACTTCATAATTGCACCATTCTCAGCTTTGCAGTACCTGTTGTGTTGTAAGGGCTGAGCAATAAAAAACACATATTTTCTGTAGGAAGTATATGCAAAACGAATTTCATTATATGATCTGAATTCAAATCTCAACTGATCAATTCACAACAAATGTGTCTCTCTAAATCAACTGATCAACTCTACCGCGTATATCAGGCTATAAATGATAGATTGACATATAAATGTCACGTAACTTACAATACATCACTGGAGCTGAGATCTCTGCAACAGTATCAATTCATTGTCTCGATTCTACCTTTTTCTGTTCTTCAAAAGTTGGAAGTGTTGCAAGGTACGACAGTATATGGTTACTTGAGAAACAGAGAGTTTCCAGTTGCTGGTCCAAGTTGCCCCAAGCTGTCGTTACTTGGATCAGGAACGTTTTCAAGAATATGGTGCACCTTAAGATTGAAAGCTCATTTGTTTATAAAACGCGAAGTCTCCTCCATTTCGCTACGAAGCAATAGAAATTGAAAAGTATTAGGGTGAATGGCCACTAGGCAGAAAAATTCGAGCGATTCGACTTTTTCCGCCGCGATTGTATAGGGAGATCCACCGGAAAGTGTTGAGCACCTTCTATCATACAAAAGTGGCTGCTGTAAACATCCGCTACATGCTTCTACTTCGATAGAGAGTGATTTATACATATTATAGAGCGAGTGTTGAGGCAAAGCGATTGAAGAAACAAGTACGGAAATTTTGGATGAGAGCTGTGTATAGAGACAGAGATGAAAAAGGAGAGTTCAACACGGTTTTGCAAGAACTTCGGCTCTACGATCATGAATATTTCTTTTAGCGTTTCCGTATGCTTCCAATGAAATTTGAAGAACTTCTACGTCTTGTAGCACCATATATAACGAAGTGCTCATCGAAAATATCGTGCCCATCGAAAAGCAGATCAACGACTGGTGATCACTCTACGTTACTTAGCAACTGGCGATGCATGTACCACTATCGGTGCCAGCTACCATGTGAGCCCAACCATGGTCGGAAGAATAGTCCAGGAAACTTGTAAAGCTATTTGGGATAGGGTAATTGGTAAAGGCCATATGACTGCACCAACAACAGAAGAAGGCTGGAGGGAAGTTAAAAATGATTTTGAATACCGATGGAATTTTCCCAATGCAGCTGGTGCAATTGATGGAAAACATGTAGTTATGTATGCTGCTGCCAGGGCTGCCTCTGCATACTACAGCTACAAAGGCACTCTAAGTCAATTGTACCAGATGGGAGTTTGTGAAGCAAATTATCTTTTTATCATGGTAGATATGGTAGACATTGGTAGGCAAAGTGATGTCAGCATCTACAACAATTGCAATATTAGATGTGCCATAGAAAATTTATTAGGGGTACTCTAAGACAGCAGGCTTAACAATAGCAACCGTATACTACCTTATGTTTTTTGTTTCTGATGATGCCTTTGAACTCAAGCGTCGTATGATGAAGCAATACTCATCAACAAGTTTGAGTACGGGAAAACTGATTTTCAATTACAGGCTGAGTCGTGTCCGGAGAATATATAGAACACTTTTGGTATTGCTGCAAATATGTTTCGAGAATTTCATCGACCAATCACGGATAATGTAGATAAAGTGAGAGATATCACAAAAGAGTTGTAATTTTACACAATTAGCTTATTAATGACAACAGTTGTAATACAGGGCATTCATACTTTCTTGAAAATTTCACAGATCGTGAAGAACATAAAGGAAAAAACCTGGAGAATGGATCAACAAAGCATCACTGGGTTACAGCCTATCAACCAAATAGGATCAAATGATTACTCAGCGATTGCCAAAACTGTCAGGGACAATTTCAAGGAATACGTCAATCAAGACGGTGCTGTATCCTGGCAATGGGAAAGAATTTAGCAGGCCACAGTAATTAATGTAAATGAAGATTCATATTACAACTTTCAGTATGATATGCAAATACTTGGTTTGAAATCAAGTTTAAAGCTAAAATTGAAATACTTATATGATAGTGAAAAACTAAAATGAATGTGATGGCGACATAAAAAGTTCATCTTTCTTTATACTGCACTTAATGATATGAACATAGGTCTCTCTATAGGTCTGTCAATAGTCATCTCCAAATTCTGGGTCATACAACAATTTATTAGTTTTCATCCCAGCTAAGCGTTTTTGCCAGACAGGTAGTCCTTTCATTACTGGCATCAAACTTTTGCAGTACATTGTACCCTCACACATTTCTTCTGTTTCCTTGGCTTGTGGTATTGATGCTATAAGGTCATCATTCATTGCTCTCATTGATGCAAAGAATTGTTCATCCAACTTCTGGGTCTGGGACTTCTGCTTCTTGGGAGGGGTGTGCTTGAATTGCTTTGGGCTGACATGGTATGTTCTCTTCATTGATTGTTGAGATGTAACCGTATCAGCATGTAATGGTGACGTAGTGGAGCAAGATGATGGTGAAGGTGAAGAACACAGTAAAAATTGCTAATCATCCATGTTTGCTCTTGTGACTGTTTGAAGCAAATTGCTTTCTGATGGTTTTTTTAATACTTTGTCATATAGAAACTTCATGACATCAAAATATTTGCACTTTGGCAGAGATGATGCAGCAGCACAAGACCATGTCAAATATCTTCGCTTGTCTAAGCACCTCTTTAAGTTGTCTTTCAAGTTTTTGAAAGTCTTTGGCAAAAAGGCAACTGAAATAAACAAAAATAAGTATTTTAACCAGAATTATTTTCAATGGGAAACTTTCCAAAGTAAATTATCTTCATAGAAATGAATGAAATAATGCAAGAACATGCAACTAAAATCCCAGTCAAATTCAAAGATTACCAGAAACAATGGGAACATGTAAAGAGCTTGAAGGCTAATTTTCTTTCAAGCATTTTCCTCATAACGGTCTTATTGCCTTATATACAGCAGGAACTTTTCAACAGGATCTTTGTAAATAAATAACACTCAACTAAAACTACAGCAATTATACAAATGAAGAGTTGTCAAGAGATAATAAAGCTGTAGTCTGATTTCTCAGTTAGTGTGGTTAAACAGATTGTGATTATGACACAAATCATCTAATTCATTTTTCACAGTGAAAATGCAAAAAGAGCCTTGAATTGTGGTAAAAGAAAATGTGATAGAAAAGGAAACTAGCTAAAGATACATACCATCATGGTGGAATACAAAGGCTAAATGTTTCCAAGATTTCAATTTCATGCTTCGGTCCTTGTAGTGTTGGGAGTTATCATTCCATATGCATCAAGGTCCCCTTCTTTCCTCAATCAATTACTCTTTATCAAACTTACAGCCCTTGCTTTCATCGTCATAGTCACACCCTTAGAGGCATTCCTCTTGCAAGTAATCTTCATCTTGGTTCTGACCTGCTGTTCATGAAGGGGTTGCTCAATTATTGATTCTGGCCTACCTGGCTCCTTGTTACATGGTAGGAAAGGCAGATATTCAAATAAGGCTATAGAACACTTTGTGCATTTTAGAAAAAAGATGCACAGTTGGCTGGGGATTGGAGGAGCAATTTAACCCCCTTCCATAATGTTCCATATTTAGTTTCTTCTCGAAGGAAGAAATTCCAGTGCAAAGTAAACAACCCATAATATTCTCTTCTGTTTCAAACCCCACTTGACCAGTCCACTGTAAAATACTAGTGTATATCACTAAAATCATTTTAATATTCTTTTTATAGATATTAATTTGTAGATCTACGTGAGAGATGCCCAATACTTGCACCAAAGGAATACAAAGAACGGCATCATAAAATGGGACAGTATCTACATTGGAGAATATGCCAGCACTATAATGCTCAACATGCTGAGCACTGGTATGAGCATCACCCAGAACCAGTTACAGAGGGGAATGATAAATCTATCCTTTGGGACTTCACAATACACACTGACAGGTCGGTTAAAGCAAATCGACCAGATATTACTGTGAAAGACCACAAAGAAAAGACATGTGTGTTGATTGATATGACAGTGCCTTTTGATAGAAACGTTTCACTTCAGGAGCATGAAAAAGTTAGCAAATACAAATACCTGGAAATTGAAATTCAGAAGATGTGGCATTTGAAAACGACAGTAGTACCAGTAGTAATTGGGGCATTAGGTATGATAAAGAGGAAATCTGAAGATCATATCAAGTAAATTCCAGGGAACCCTTGTCTGCAAGAATTGCAAAAGATAATACTGAATGGAACAGCTCATTTACTGCGGCGTGTACTATCCATGTGATCAAAAATATTGTTATTTCACAATCAAACGACTAGCATTAGCGAAGTGCTACAGCTATAAAGTACATAAAATTTCACCTTCCCCTGCCCTAGGTTATGGGATATAACTCGGCAAGAGATTGTATTCAATGAAAAACTAGCAAAATAGAGCACAAATAATAATAATAAATTAGACCTAGAAAGTACATACCAGTTGGTATGTATTTTCTAAAACATGCAGATTTTGACGAATTGGCTACTCATCAGTGGCTACGAAGTTCTGGACTTAAAGGGGAAACTGAGGGGTTTATTCTTGCGGCCCAAGACCAAAGTTTATTTACACGAAACTATTACGCAAATGTTATACATAATGGTGCTGATCCAAAGTGTAGGTTTTGTGACAAAAAACTAGAAAAAATTGATCACCTTGTGTCTGGCTGCTTAATACTGACTCCAAATGAGTACAAAAATCACCACGACAGAGTTAGTCAGTTTCTTCACTGGAAAATATGCAGGCACTATTCAATAAGCACTCCTTCGAATTGGTATGAACACCATCCAGACCCAGTAACTGAGGGAAAAGACGTCTCTATTTTATGCGATTTTCCCATTCACACTGATAGGACGATACAAGCAAATCGTCCTGATATTGTTATCAAAGATAAAAGGAACAATACCTGTCTCCTGATTGATATGAGTGTACTTTCAGACAATAATGTTGCAGCAAAAGTGTTTGAAAAACTGAGCAAATATAAAGATTTAGAAATCGAAGTTGAGAAGATGTGGCATCTAAAAACAACAACAATTCCAGTGCTTGTTGGTGCACTTGGTCTCATAAAGAAGGGCACAAATGCATTTATTGAGAAAATTCTAGGGTCCCCATCACTTCAAGAAGTACAAAAAATAGTCTTGAACAGTACAGCACATTTGTTAAAAAAAGCTTTCTCGTTTTGACTCTTTTCTTCTCCAATTCTATTTTGTTTTATGTCTTTGTTGTACGAAAAACGTCCCCTTCAATCACCCAAGGCTACTAGTAGTAGCCCGGTGATTTATTGTAATATAGCTTATCAAAGAAAACGAATTCAAATAATAATAATAACATTATCATAGGCTGACCTTGAAGTTGATGCACAGGAGAATTGCCAGTATTATGTCGACTGTCATATTGTGTCTCATCATCACTATACGGATAGGTCGTTGAGACGATCTGCCGTGGCACCCCTACAGAATCGTCTCCAATTGTCTCTATCTTCTGCCTCTCTTACAATTCTTGCAATGCCGATTCCTGCTATGTCTTTAATGTTGTCTATAAACCTCATTTTGGGCCTTCCACGTTTTCGCTTTCCAAAAACCATTCCCGTGATAAGATCATACCCTAGTCCTTTACTTCGTATCACATGGCCAACAAATGAGAGTTTCCGCTTATCAATATCCTGTAGTAGACATGGCCTCTGTCCAAGCTTGCCAACAACCCATTCATTTGTACGCATCTCTACCCATTTGATACGAAGAAGCCGACGATAAGCCCATAGCTCAAAAGCTTTGATTCTTTTACGGTCACTGTCTTTCATTACCCAGCACTCAGCTCCATACGTTGCGATTGGAAATACAAGGCACTTAAGAATTCGCATTTTGGTTGTAAGTGATATCGATTTATTCTTCCAAACCTTAGCAAGAGAGACAACTGCATTTTTTGCTATGGCAATTCGTCTTTTAATCTTTTTTGTGTCATCGTAGCAGTCTGTAAAGATCGCGCCCAGGTAACAAAAATCGCTGACAGTCTCTACTTCTTCACCACCTATCACAAGATTTTGATCGTCATAACATTCTTTGTCAGCAATGATTTTCATAGCTTTTGTTTTTCTTGCATTAAGATGAAGTCCAGAATCTTTGCTGGCCATATTCACTTTGTTTGTTAATTCTGTCAACTCAGTCATTGATCCAGATATAAGCACGATATCATCAGCATAACGTAAATTAGTTATCTTTCTGCCACCTACTGTAACAGTTCCATCAAAATCAGCAAGAGCTGATCTCAATATTTGTTCAGAGAAGATATTAAAGAGATTTGGGGATAGTATACAGCCCTGCCTGACGCCTTGTCCAATTTGAAAGAAATCTGAGAGACCATATGATGTTTTAACCGTAGCTGTTTGGTTTTCATACAAATTTCTTATGAGTAGTATAATGTGCTTTGGGAATCCCATGCCTATCATATTTTTCCAGAGCACTTCATGAGCTACTGTGTCGAATGCCTTACGATAATCTATAAAACAAAGATAAAGATTTTTCTTTCGTTCTCTATTCTTTTCTATTACTAATTTCAGGTTCCTTTTCCAGGTACAAACCCACATTGTTCTTCGGCGATTTCTTCTTCCATTTTTCTTTTCATGCGCCCAGCAATTAGTTTTAGAAGTATTTTACTACAGTGACTGACTAGCAAAATTGTTCTATTATTGGTACATTCCGAGGTGTCTCCTGTCTTTGGAATAGGAAGAAATATAGAAGTTGACCAGTCTTTTGGCCAATCCTTTGTTTCCCAGATGATAGTGATCAGTCTGTGAAAGAATTTCGTCACATTTTCACCGCCTTCTTTTATTAGTTCTATAGGGATGTCATCGATTCCTGGACTCTTATTAGATTTTATTTCCTTTATAGCTTTTTCAATCTAGGAATAAAGAGGAGATGGCTCTAACTCTACATTCTCATATGAAGCATTGGGAAGTTCCGAAGATATAGTGTTATTTCTCCTGTACAGATCTTCACAAAATGATTTCCATCTGTTTCTGATGTCTGGTCCGTCATTTAGTATTTTTCCGTTCTCATCTTTTATTGCATCAACAGTTGGTCGGAACTTTCTTGTCAGATTTTTCACTATCCTATATAGGTCCTTAGTTGTATTGGTAATTGAATTCTGTTCGATTGCTTCGCAGTGCTCATTTATATATTTTACTTTGTCTTGCCTTATCATTTTTTTGAATTTTTGAATTATATTCTCTGTATATCTTGCGTTTTTCGTCAGTATTGAGCCCTCGAGCTTTAATAAGTCGTCTTTTTTCTATTTCTAAAAGAGTTTCATTCGTCATCCACGGATTTTGGGTTTTCTTCTTCTTAGCAATTGTTTGTTTAGCAATATTCTGGATATTCCTTTTTCCTTCTTCCCATAAGTCATTAGGAGTCTTCGATTCTTCGCATCTCAATAGAGCTTCGAATTTATTTGTGATCTGGATTCTATATTTGTTGTCAATTGATGTCAAATCTAATCGTAATGGAGTTGGCCCTTGGTTTATTTTTTTCAGACGAACGTTAATTTGAGATATGAGCAACTGATGGTCAGTATTACAATCAGCCCCAGGAAGTGTCCTTGTGTCTTTGACACTGCTTCTACACTTGAACGATATGGCTATGTGATCAATTTGATTACGAGTTTTTCCGTCAGGAGATGTCCATGTATATAAGCGTCTCGGGTGGTGTGTAAAAAAAGTGTTTCGTTATTGCCAGATTATTTGCTTTACAAAAGTCAACATATGCATCTCCTCGATTATTTCTTTCCCCTAATCCATGCACTCCATGTGTTTCGCAGCTATGCAATGCCTTTCCAACTATTGCATTTGTGTCACCCATTAAAATTTTTTATGTCTCTATTTGGTATTGATTCTAACGTCTCTTGTAAGCTATCGTAAAATCCATCCATGTCCTCTTCACTGGCATTACTTGTCGGTGCATAGTATTGAACAAGACTTAAATTTTGTGGTTTTCCTTGAAGTCTCAACTTGATTATTCTGTCTGAGACTGGAGTGTATCCTAAAAGGGCGTCCTTTATTTCTTTAGTGAGTATGACTGCAACTCCTTGGCTGTATCCAGAGCTCTTCCCAGAATATATAACAAGATCATTATCTATAGTTGTAAAGCTGCCACTGTCATTCCAGTTTGTTTCACTTATACCAAGAATTTGGATGCTATTTCTGTCTAATTCTTTGCAAATAGTCCCTAGCTTACCAGCTTGCTTCATTTTCCTAACATTCCATGTTCCAATTCTTAGGTCTGATCTGAGGTTTACAACGTGTCTAGCATGAATATGAATAGGAGTATTTCCAGTAGCCCATTTTTCATTGCCAGTCTGGTCAATCACTGGACAACGTGTCCCTTGGTAACCCGCGCGACGGGCAATGCGGTATGAGAAATTAGTTTTTCGACTCATTTAGAGGTGTGGACAGGAGCTGAAAATAAGTAAAGTAGAGGCCCCTAAGTTCTTTCTTTACTGGCAGTTCCAGCTAACGAGGATGAAGATCCCTGCCGTTTGTAGAGTTGAACTGAACATCCGCCAGGCATCAGCTCTGCACATGCCACTCATACGGACTATAATGTATGATACCATAATGCAGAATCCACTGCCCTGCTTCCAGCAGCTTCACTTGTAACCCCAAGTCGGGACCCTTCCAGGTGCTATCACTCCGGGTCAGAGTAAACCTGGGAGCAATAGTAACTAAGGGGTAGCTCCATATTCCCCAAACTTCAAAAGGTCCCCCTTCCGAGGCTTACTACTGGATGCAGTTTAATGTCATACCCAGGACAGCATATTGTGTCTACAATATCTAAAACCAATAGTTTCTGGGCCATTTCTTGCCATCTTGGCTGCACGAAATTCAGCGAAACGTAGATGTGATCCTACTGTCTAGCTCTCAACTTTTCTACGGCGATTGTATATGAACCTGCAACTGCGCATGCGTTAAGGCGAGAACAGTCGGATCACTTGACTTTTTCCACCAAGTGGAGATTCGTCTTTAGGGAAACATCTTATAGTAGGAATCTTCAAAATCACGTGAATGCTGATAAATGAAGGGAAGTGTTTCATATGACCACGTATTTAATAACTGACGTTTTACTTTGTCTATGTGCTTAAGCAGTGGAGAAGATAAAGTTCGTGCTTGTGGTATTCTGCACGACCATACCTTTGCCTATAATTTTTTCTTCTCTGTCAATAAGCGAGAAAAATAAATTTTTATGTGAACAGCATTTTTCATGCCATCTATAGTAAAATCAGCACCTTGTAACTGTAATACTGGTAATTTTAGATGCAGAAATTGTATATTATATTTGTAAGTTAGGAACTAACGTAGGACGTAAAGACTAGATTTCAGGTGACTTGTGAAAGCACTTGAATCTATTTTCGCGTAGGCACCGTCGTTTGGTTGTAGGATTGGACTCTCAGTACTTGCGAAATACTGGAGAGGGCCAGATCGCTACGTATTTTGTATTTTGGTATTTTGTATTGTGCGCTACAGGCGAAGGCTCCCTGGTAAGTAGAGCCCACAGAATCACGTTACGTTCCCAGGCAGTGTATTACGTAAATGGAATTAGCATCCGCATAGATAACTTCCGCATCTAATGAATGGTAGAGCAAGAAAGTAAATATAGGCGTGTATTTGTTATGAGTAAAAGCTTCCTAGCGAAACCTTCCGAAAGTAGAGTATATAAGAGGTATAGAGATGTAGATAAGAGGAGAAGAGAGTGAGGTTCGATGGCAGGGACTCTAAGTCACCTCGCCGAACCAAGTAACGCGTTACGAAAGAAAGAACATTTGGCAGATTATTGGATTTATCTCTGTGTTGATTCTCATTTTCGCATATAAGCTTGGCATAGACGTTATACCGTTTTACATAACTGATCATGTCCAGTACTTTTGACACCCTGTGATGAGATCTTGCTGTGATGCACGTCTGTAGGCAATGCTATGCCGGAAGTTGCAAAAAGTAGATATAAAGGCCTGGGCAAACGAATGCTACAATGTAGCACGTACTTCTACGTCTTAGTATGATACAAAATGCGACTTGTTCCGCCATCCATCTTTGTGCTAAATGCTAAAAACTTTCGATTAGCATGCAACTGCTACAAGAAAAACATGTTCTAATTTGCAGGTTGCAGGTTGCAAATTGCAATGGAGCATTCGTTTGCTAACGAAGTGCTACAAAATATGTCTTGCCACATTACGTCACAAGTTGTTCGAAAAGACCTGTTGATATGACATCTTGGTCATTCGTAGGGTAATTAAGTCAAGAAAGCGAGGGTAGCATTGTTGGATTTATCTCTTGAAAAAGAATTTGTCTCTGGGAAGGCTATTAGAGGTTCCTCAGCCATGCACTCTTCTCAGCTTCTAACACATGTTTCTTTTTGGCCTGCAAAGTTCTCTTTTCGACGTCTCAGATAAAATCGCATCATGCAGTGAAATGAATGCTGCAATGAGGAATGGGGGTCATGCTACAATGCTACATGATACATCGTAGCTTTCAATTGCCCAGGCCCTAACAATCATGTAGTCATATAATTGAATTTTTATATATTTAGCAAAATAATAAAGCCAAAAAGCTAATTTACAGCTACTCCAAATACATAAAGAATGCTTAAATGAATATATATTCCCTGGGGCGGATCTTGAGATGAATCCAACTGTCACAAAATATCCAAAAGGGCGTGGTTTGGGGAGAGTTTTTGTTACCATGTCCTTTTCGTTCTTGACACTTTAATAACAAACAGACCAGCAAAGCGCGAGTTTAAGCCACTGACACTCTCAATTATGGGAAAACCCGTATAAAATTACGCTGTGTGAAGTCCAGAAAGAAGCCATGTAGATAAATATATGTAAAACTTGATATCATATATAACTATTTACAAATATTACGATTGATAATGTAAACGTAGGTTCAGCATAAAGCTTGAACGTATATAGAAGTCATAAAATGTAAACCGAACAGAATTGGTTTTCATATGTACAATGCTATATCAAGGTCAGAACAATAAAATAGCCTCCAGGCTACTAGAGCCACTAGTTCCCAGACCTCAGTATTTGACACTCATCGCAGTATAAACTAAGGACCATTCATCGCATCGGCCAAGGCAGCATCATCAATCTACCACCGAACAACAACTTGACGACCTCGAAGATAAACACACAAGAAGCCGCAAGCCTACAAATAGTAAAGAGTTGAAAAGGACAATGAGAACGACGACAATGATAGACATTTTTTCGCTTACTTTATTTTAATGACGACATTCCAGTTGATTATTAAAGGTGAAAAATCCAGAATATTTGATTGAAGACATTCCATATAAGATGCACAGATTTAATTGATGACATTCCAAATTCTATATAGGATGTTTCGACTCCGGCCTGAGTCATCATCAGCAATAAATAAATGAATGCGGACAAATATAGAAGTAAATAGTACTTATATAGGCATGGAAGAAAAAATAGAAAAGTGAGTAGATAGGTGTGGAAGACATATAAGGAAAAATATAGGACTAATGTGGGCTTGGAAGAACCGTAGAAACAGAGAAGAGAGGACCACGATCAAAACAACTATAAAAGAATTAGCAAGGGGATTGGTGAAGCAAGAAAGTGGTTATGTATGGATAAGGCAGGAAAGCAAGATGCTAAAGAAAAGTAAAAACAGTGAGAGAAAATCAGCATGTGTAAAAGTGCTTGGAAAAATAGGTATAGCTCTTCATTCACCTGAGGAACCTATATTGTTTTTGCTAAGCTGCAAGGAAAATTCTCAGAAGATTTCTTCTTGCTTGCGTTCTGTGGCCAAAAGTGTGAGCAAAAATCAACATCGTACACATCATAATAGCCCAATTAACTATTGAAAATTCCATTATTTGACTCGTACCTCGAACGAGTATTTTTAATTTGACATCAACGACTCCTAGGAAATCTACTGTGCTCCAGTACAGCATTCATTTGATCGCACAAGGGTATGCTGTAGTATCTGCAATATTGTACTTGTCTCGTACATGATATCAAAAAAGTACACATTGAAACTTAAAGATAAATTTTTGCGCTACATTTTGATATGAAAACTTTTGTTTTGGCGCAAAGAAAATTACCAGTATTTTCAGTCTGAAGTTTTAAGACATTTTCTCCTCGCGTATGGCATGGCAGATACTTTTCAGGAAATATTCAAATCAACTCTGGAGTTTTATACTCCGGTTAGAAAGAAAAAAGTACGAGTGGAATTCGCTCACTGGCCAACACCAAACCTTCGAAAACATGTTATGACTAGTGATTGTTATGCCAGACAGCGTAATAATGTAACAAAAGAAATTAGAAAGGCTTTATTTAGAGGATCATTATAAGGTCCTAGTTGAGAAAAACAAAGAGGATGCAAAAAATGTGGAAGACAAGTAATAGAGTTCTGCAAAAGAATGTAAAATTCACAACCCTTTCTTGCAGTGATAACATTGGCCAAACCTTAACAAAAGAATGCAATATGCTTGAGGCTCTAAATCATCACTGTGTTTCAGTTGGGTTGAACCTAGCAAAACAGATAGACGCAAAGCCTGACGATGATATTCTTAAGCACATTGTTGTATAGCATTACCCCCTGACACCTTTTGTATATTATTCAATACAGGTAGCCTATTTACCCTTCTGTAGTAGTACTCGTACACCTTGTTCAATCCTAAAGTCTACAGTTAATCCGTGTGTTGTTCTTACAGATGCACTTTGGTCAGTATATAGGCTCTTGATGAGATCAACTATGTGACTAGAGAATCCCATTTCAAGCATTCCTTTCCAGAGCAATTCGTGTGACACCATATGAAAAGCTTTTCTGTAGTCTATAAAGCATAAATATACATTTTTACCATATTCTATGTTCTTTTCTATAACCATCTTTAGATTTAGAATCTGATCCCGAGTGCCCATGCCAGATCGAAATCCCGATTGCTCTTCGCTAATTTCCTCTTTTAATTTAGTTTGCATTCTACTAGCAATAATTTTGAGCAGAATTTTACTGCAATGGCTTATGAGTGCGATTTTTCTGTTGTTACAGCACTGTAAAGTGTCGCCTTTCTTCGGGATTGGTATAAATACTGATTTAGTCCAGTCGTCTGGCCATTTTTTCTTTACCCAAATCAACGTACAAAGTTTAAGAAAGTAATTGACAACATTGTTGTTTCCACATTTTACTAACTCTGCTGTAATATCATCAAAACCTGGGCTTTTATTAGCTTTTAATTCGTTAATTGCTTTAGCCACTTCAGAGTATAGTGGGGGTAATTCCCTATTATCGTTCGCTACAAATGTGTGTTGCGGGACAACAATATTTGGATTTTTCTTATAGAGATCTGTACTATAGTGAGCCCATCTTTCTTTCACTTCTTCCGCTTCACCAAGAATCTTACCATTTTCATCTTTAATTGTATCAATCGTTGGTTTGAATTTATTTGTTACATTTTTAACACCTTGATAAAGGTCTTTAATTGAATTTGTAATGGAATTATCTTCTATGCGCTTGCATTGCTCATTAATGCATTTTTCTTTGTCTCTTCTCATCATTCGTTGGACTAATGCATTTTGTTTATTGTACTCTGTGACGTTGACGCTATCACTCAAACCTTTAGCTTTGAGTTGTCTCCTTTTTCTACTTCGTTAATGGTTTCATTCGAGATCCATTGATAGTTCTTTTTTCTTCTTTTGGAAATATGTCTCTTTGCAGCGCTAAGTATAATACTCTTACCCTCTTCCCATAGCTCATTTGGTGTTTTTTCATCATCACATTGAGCAAAGATTCAAAACGATTAGAAATCTCAATTTTATAATCATCACATATAGTCGTATTGTCAAATCTTAGCACTGTTGGTAGTTTCATTAACTTTTTTAGTCTTAACTTTAAGTCCATTACAAGCAGCTGGTGATCACTATTACAATCAGACCCTGGTGTTGGGGTATCCGCGCACCCAGGTAGTTATATATTTTAATCACGTGTATTCTGTGTGTTATATAAATCAACAATCACCATAGGACTTGTGTGATTAATTACTGTTAATTTAGAAAAAATGTTGATATCGTGTAACTGCATCCTGATTGGTTAAATATGAAAGGTAAACAGGTTACCAACTGGGTGAAATTAGATCAAAACGTGTAGTAAAATAACTGGGAGGTTGGGAGATCATCAGATTGTGAGCAAAATCGTAGAGTAGAGTGTGGTTGCATGATGTAGTAAAAACCAAGAAGTCGTCCTTTCTGAGTGAATCTTCGGTTCAGCCATTATCCTTTTAGAACTAGCTATATTGGGGAGAAATCTCCAATACATTGGTCCACCGAGCCGGATGGAAAAGCTCGAATCGTTGAAGGATAGAGAATGGTAGATACAGACGTCGACCGAGTTCGGAAAGCAAGAACGACATGCAGGAGGAGTATTACAAAACTGGTCAGAAAAGTGGAAGAAGCGTTAAAAAATGGTATCGAAGGAGTGGATACAGGCGGTATCGGAAAATTGAAGCACTTTCAAACGGAGTTATCTGCACAATTATCAGAGTTAAAAGAAGCGGATAAAGTTATTTTAAACGATTTAACAGAGAAAGAAGCGAGTG
>WIPJ01000901.1:239525-254310 GCA_018155075.1 Cassiopea andromeda
CCCCCCCCCCCATTAAAAAAAAGCGTACAAACAAATATAGGCAGAATTTTCCTACATCTGATAGAGAAAAACTTCCCCAAATCCCTCAAGCTCCATAAAATATTCAACAAGAACACAATCAAGCTAAGTTACAGTTGCACGGAAAACATAACAAATAATAGAAAAGTACAATGAACGCATCATGAAACAACCAGAAATCACGCAATCCAGAATACCATGTAATTGCCGAAACAAAACACAGTGCCCCCTACAAGGAAGCTACAACACACAAAGTGAAATATACAACGCCACAGTTACAATCTCAATACTTGACACAAAAACATACATAGGACTAACAGAAAGACTGTGGAAACAGCGATATTCACAGTATAACTTTTCTTTCAGTAACCACGCATATGAACAACAGACAATGCTATCAAACTTCATCTGCAACACAACGTGACAGACAGGAACAGCACCAGAAGTTTCTTGGTCCATCTCAAAGCCCATCCTAGCCTATTAGCCAATTTACATTGTACAAACTAACCCAAGTTTACCCCAGGTTAAGTCTAACTTGGGCTTGCCCAGGTCAATTTACACTGGATTTGCTTTTGTATCAATGTAAATCGAAAGTCGGGGCGAACCTTGCGTAAGTGAGTGTGATGCACGCGCAGAGGTAAAAACAATCACAATTTGATGGGAGAAAACCCGTTAAAAATAGCAAATGACAACACGTCAAATTATAGTGAACTTCACAACAGACTAAAGGCCCTTCTCCTAAGAATGCTGTCGCCCATACTTTATCAGTTTAGGAAGAATGCTTCACATTCAAGAAAAAGTGCTATGAATGGCGACGTTGAAGCCTTGCACTTTCTTTGCCAGCATTATTCACACTCCTTCGTTGTATTGCGCATGTATGTTGTATTGTGTGAATCCGGGTTCGCCCCAAGTTCAGTTTACACTGCAGATAACCTAGGTTTGCCCCAGGTCGAACCCACCTCCAAACCATGGGAGGATCTAACCCGGGGCGAACCTGGGTTAGGTCGATTTACATTGGCAAACTTAGGGCGAACCCGAGTTGAATCCGGTTTTGTCTATGCAGTGTAAATTGGCAATGTAACAACACCAGCAAACAATGTCTACTTTGTCTCTAAGAAAAACTCTCCATTGTCACATTCAAACACCCAACACAACTCCTGAACAAAAGGTCAGAGCTCCTTTCAAATTGCAGACATGAGAGCGAATTCCTACTTCGTAACTTTAAAAACAAAGACTGAGAGCAGTAACCCCCGGACTGCAGATCATGAAACTAAACGCCTACAACCCCCTTACAATTTAACTACCATATATTTGAACACTTGTAACCATTCGTGGCACAATTGCCTGATGATTGAGAAATCATGAAACTAATAGTTGCAATTCAGCAGTTTTATGTTCTGTGTCAATCTACCTATATATATACATATATACATATATATATATATATATATATATATATATATATATATATATATATATATTATATATATTATAATTTCTTACCAAAAGTGAGCTACCACAATTGTTACAAGCTGCCCCTACTGTGCTTCGAACTCAAGAAGTAGCTCACTTTTGCTAAGAAATTATCATCTTGGATCGCTGTCATTGTCGACAATACAATTCAGTGGCAGTGGTTGGGTTTTGAACCCAGGTTTAAATTCGGGGTTTTCCTTCCCCTAGCTCAGCTGCCTTCCGAGACTACGGGTCTCAGCTACCCGGAGCAACTGGTTTAGGCGCCAGTGACCCGCCTTCACCCCTTCTCCTGTTAGTAGAAGCAGTTCTGACAACTAAGTGCAGGCCAGGAGCTGGAATTAGTTCTCAGAGGCTCTTTTGAGACGCACGCCATTTGAGAGCATTTTATAGGCTGTAGGTGCTCATCCCCACAACCACCCTCAGCTATGACCACCTCTGGAATCAAAAGAAATTATTATTATTATAATTATATATATATATATATATATATATATATATATATAATAATTTCTTACCAAAAGTGAGATACCACAATTGTTACAAACTGCCTCTACCGTGCTTCGAACTCAAGAAGTAATCAGGCATATAGATAGAATAGCAGGTGACACCCTCTTACCCAATTATTTTCATGCCTCATTAAAAGTACTTTGTATCTACAAACGCAGATCTGAGAAAAATGTGCCTGTAGAAATCTAAAATTAAGTTGATGGTCAGATGCAGATTTGGATGAGAAGTGCCTGCAGAAATATGAAGTGTAACCATTTGTGCCTGCGAGCGTTGGTTGGCATTCGCGCAGATTAATGAGCCCTTGTTATGTTACACTACCAATTAGGAGATAATGGTTAACAATACAATCTGTACGGATAGCATTCAATAATTTTATAGAATCCAGCAAGAACTACAAAATATAAATTTTATTTTTATTGTTACCACTGCAGGTGAAAAGTCAGTTCTAACTTCCTATGAGAAGAAAGAATACTATTGTGGCAGCAAGCATCCATTCGCAAAAACCACGCGTTATTATCAACTTGAGCTTGAATACAAAACTGGCTATCGTAGTGGAAGATTTAGAGGTTTTGCTGTTGGCTACACTGCTTTCAAAAGTGAAGGTATTATCTTTTGGCTATAGCTTTAAATTATGGTTTTGCTAGGTCATTTATGATCTTCCAATTTTGTACAGAAGAAAACATATCTGACTCTTTATCTCAAGTATTTCATCTTCAAAAAGTGGCAGAAACACCCAAAAAGTACATATCATTCAATGGGCAGTAGTATCCCTTGAACCACCTAGCTTTATTATCCCATTATTTTAGACTTCATATCTGTATGTAAAGTATGCAAAATAGTAGTGCAATAGTGTCATAATGGAAACATGAGTATAATATACCTAAATTAATTGTTTTTCCAACACATTCAGACTATGAAACATCACGTATAGACCAGGGCCTTTTTAACATACGTACTCGGGGGCAAATGCCCCCTAGTCTTCAAAATTGCCCCCCATACAATGGATTTTGTCCTCTGAAATTATCCCTTTTTACTACAAACTTAACATTAGAAGTGAAGAATTTACTTTTTATTAAGGGCCCGTTTACACTGCTACGGGTAACTTGTTTGTCCGTACCACAAGTGATACGGATTTGCCTTCTGTCTACACTGCTCCCAGCAATCCGTTGCAATATTGTGCCTTTCGCCTTACCATTTTGATCCTTTTCGGAAAAGGGCCAGTTGTGATCTGGACTACATACAAATGACATTTTTAGGCCCCATCTACACTGATGCGGGTCGCTTTTTGATCCGAACCAAAAGTGATCCATACCAGTGTATGCGTGGTCTAAATCAACGGTAGTTAAACTTTTGATGATAAATCGTAAATATGGAATATGAGGAAGTCTTCTAATAGTCCAATAGTGGAAGGGGGAGTATCACCACCTAGCAAAGGACTTTATCAGACCAAGTGAACCTTAGCAATCTGGGGGGTAGACTCCATTTTCGATGTTATTCAGGCAGACAAGGGGGCGTTTCCGAGATATGGCCAATTTGTATCATGCAGAAACCATACAAATAATCCTTTAATTGAATGCAAAAAGATGTATATATGCTTAGGAGATCACCAGAGGCAGCGCTAGTAATGTACACCACCTCCCATCATAGTACACCGCCTTCCTTTTTTAACCCCCCTCATCGTAAGACTCAAACTCTCCATTAGAATATTTCTGGAGCCACCCTGGGAAATCACTCCCGTTGGAATTGCATGGAACTGAACCTTGCTCGTATCAGGTTTATGTATGTAGGTGCCTTTGACAGATACCAATGAATTTGACAATGCATGCGTTTTTTCTGGTCAATTCTGAGGTGAAGAATCCAAATATGCAGTTAATTTTCATGTATTAGATACTTTTAAAAATTTTAGGATCTTTTCCCATATGCATTGGTTCAAGTATAATTTGTCTAAATATTTACAGGGTTGACTTCTCACATTGAAATAACAGTTTGAGCATAAATTTAATGATTTAGCCTACTGCATCGTTGTGATACGTTTTCTGGTTCTCCCTATGTTATAGCAGTGGCCTTAATTCTGTATTTGGGGGTATAGTACTTGCATATAACACAACAGAGTCACATGTAAAGTTGAGAGTAACATGTATTCATTTGTTTTCAGTTAATCTTCATGTATAGGACTGCCTAGTCTTGAATTGTGTTAAAAGTATTCCTTTGATCTTTAATATTCCTTTGGACTACATACTCAAGTTATATAAAGTGCATGGATAGAAACAGATAGACACAGTGTGAACGTTAAATCATTTTTCAGTAACACGTCTAGACAGTGCCAGCCAGCTACAGATAGACACCGTGTGAACCAAGCTTGAGATGGCAGCTTGTATTGTGCATCAGTAGGCGACACAGTGAGGCATTTCATCATCTTCACTGGCTGTTTACAAGAAAAACTTATTGTTTGGGCATTATTTACAAAACAAATGCCTTGTAGGAATCACAGACTGTCAACATCTACGTCATAGTGTCGCGTTACACCTTTCTCGCCATTATTTCATAACGATATTTAGCGAGCAAAACGAGGAAATGCATAACATTTTGCCATTTTGCCATAACACCTTTCCCGCCATTATTTCATTACGATATTTAGGGAGAAAAATGAAAGAAGAAATGCATAACATTTTGTCAAAGGGTTTAAATAGCACTTTACTTTAAGGTTCACCGAAAAACAAAATTGGCGCTAAACCTTGATTCTTGTCCTTTACAAAGGTTATGGTATAGACGACATGGTGTGCAAAATTCCAATGAGGATGGGAAACTGGGCAAAAGGAGGAGTAGTGTGCTCTACTTAAGTATCACACTTCCCTTAATGCGCACAGAGAAAATGCGCAAAAATATTATGGCGCACTTTGAAGGTCTCGATTTTTGCTTTTAGTCAAATCGATTGCAAGTGTTTCGGGAACACAGTCAAGCATCATTCTTTATTTGGTATTCATTTTCTACATTTCTAGTGCTGCATTACGAGATACACCAGTCACGAGATTTGTCTCATTTGTCCTATCTCTTCAATAATAAGTGAGATGTACGAAAGCGATTCATGATTGTCAAAGACAGAACATCCAAGAATAAAAACTGAGGTTGGAAAAAAATAAAACTGAACTGCTAAAGAAACAAAACTGAACTGCCAAGAATCAAAACGGAACTGCGAAAGAACAAAGCTAAACTGAACTTATCCTTCTGAGCCATTGCGTTTCGCATACTCAGATCTTGTGTTGCTCGTGCAACTCCAAAGAATTCAGAGCTAACGCTCGTTCACAATCGAGTTCTCATCAGATTTGATACATGTGCACATTTTTTTTCCAGGCCATAGACTGGTTTACTCATATTAAGTTGTTGATTATACCATTTTAAATAACAGAGTTGTTATTTATTATTTAGATAGTAACTAAGAGAGGCTAAAGCTGAGTTGGGCATACCCATATATAAGCACTAAAGAAGTGAAATTAAAATAGCCGTTCACAAAGTCATAATACCATCGAAGTCTACTAACCGAAATCGCTGCTAATCCAATAGTTCTGTTGAAGCTATTAAGTCAATTAACTCAGCCAATGGCAATGCAACATCATCATGCACTCGTTTAATTTCCAGGGTAATAACACGCGTGATCCAATTAAAGCAACAATTGGCCACTTTTTCTATGTTTGTGTAGGTAATGAATTTAAATTTAGGCTGTTATAAAGAACTTACTCGAACGAGCTACCTTGCTGGTCAAGCTAGGTGAAGCTCATTTAGGCTTAGAGGAACTTATGTCAACTATTTTCAACTTCCATTCTTCGTTGATCTTTAGTTTTCATATGCTCATTTGTTCATTTGCATGTGTAGATAAAAATTGTATTGCTCATTAATTTATCATTATGTTTACAGAAACAGTGAAGGCTGCCAAAAATCAAACCAAGTTGGCATTTATTGGTCTAGGTATAGCAATCGTTGTCCTGGTCAGTTGCTGCATTTTCTTTGCATGGAGGCGAAGAAGAAGATCTCAGCAACCAGATCGTGCAGTTTACCATTCACCGCCATCGCAAGAGCCCCAGGCTGCCATTGTAACGCAAACAAAAGCCCCAGATTATGGAACTGGCCCTCCCGGTGGTGCACCACCTCCTTACAGTGCTACAATGGCGCAACCACCATATCAAGGTATTATTGCTTCTACAGTTTTTTGCAACAACTTTTGTATCAATACAAATCATTGCTTTTTCCAATTGGTTGATGATCGATGCATATATACCAAGGTCCAATACCAAAATATGACTGAGTTTAGATTTACATGAGTTTAGTGATGGATAATTGCTCCAAATCACAGATATACGTTTATACCTCATATCAGGTCAATAAGATTTGCTCCAGGAACTTTGCATTTACATCCATTTCTATATATTTTTCCTTTCATTTGGTTTTTTGCAGTATGCAGTATTTGTTTCCGGCTGTAGTCGTGACATTCAAATCAACTTGCTGTAAACTCTGCATGTTTTGTTCAAAAACCCATCTAAATCTTTCTACTTTGTCCTGAAATTCCTCCTTTGTCAGGGAAAGAAAGCAGTTTTGTGATCTGTTTAGATATGAGGTGCATATATCATTGTTCTATCGTGCCTGGTTGCCACACAGGTGTTAGTGTTGGTAGACCTGATTGGTTGTACTCTCTACGATAATATCGCTACAAATTCTTTCCAGCTTCCCTTTCTAAACTTTTAGGTAGACATTATTTTTCATTTTTGGTGACTCCTATTATGTCTTTAAATTGCATATTTAATTATTCCTTGACTCTAAGAACCACTAACTTTACATTGAACTGTTCATGCTCTTGAAAACAAGATAGAAAATGCAGAATAAAATTTACAAAGTCACCTATAACTTCAAATCCATTGCGAGCTGCTACTCTCAAATACCAAATAAACAGGAGGCCCTAATAAATAGGGTCCTGGAAATATCCTGGAAAAATTTTTGAATTTTAATAAGCGTGGGAGTCAAAATAAACAAGCGGTGGGAATTTGAAAGATGGCTTACGTAAAATTATTTTAAAGTGTTTTGAAGTGAGAGTTGGAACGCTTGAAATACACTATTTTGCCTTTTAAAGTAGGCATGAATAGTACTAACAAAGAAAGGAAATAAAATTAGGACTTAGTAAAAGTCTTCATTTGCTTTAAAATTAAAAAGCGGGGAGGGGGACTTTTATCACATTGATATTAAGTTCTTTAAACTTCTTGCCATGCAATGGAATTAGGAAGTAACATGATTCCAAGATGCCTGATATTTGCTTTTGCTCCTTTCAGGATATCCTACGCAGACATATCCACCAACATCATACCCCTCTGCTACTCCGTACCCAACTAATGCCCCTCCTTACCAAACCAGTAGTGCCCCATATCCTCCAACCTCTACACCTGCCTCTGCAGAACCATATCCTGGATCAATGGCATATCCTGGTGCAAGTGCAGCACTTCCTTACCAAGGAGACATTCCTTATCAAGGTACAGCACCCTATCCAGCAAGTCAGCCTCCATATCCTGCTGATGCTAGCGGACAAGCGCCATACCCGACCAAATGATGATGCAACCCTCGTTGGAAGGCGTAAGGGCTGGTTTCCATATCCGATTATATGGAATCATGTTTACGATTATATGGAAACCAGCCCTAACGGTTTTATCTCATAGCCAACGTAAATCATGACGTAGTCTCCTTGACTTTTTCATTTAATTAGCAAGAGCGGGTTGTATTTTCTACTCGTTAGCATATAAGAGCATATGAATAGCTCTTCATTATTTATTATTGGTTGAGTTTTCTTGTACTTTCTTTCGTATTAGATGTTGGCCATTTATTTTGTACTTTGTGTCATTCTTGAGTGTAAAATAAGGTTTAAAACTTAAGTTGTTAGTATTTCATCGAGAGACCTCCAATCCCTAATTCAAATTGTGTCGATTAATACCCAACTTATTGGTAGAAACGTTAATTCTTGTTCAAAAATGATTGTTCATGTTTTTGCTACGTAGACTGCTTATCTTTTATGTATAGTTCTAAGCTAGATACAGTGTGTTTTTGTGCATGGGTTGGGAAGTTTTTACCTCTTAGCATGATCTCAATCTCCATTTACTTCTTGTCTCTCTGAGACCAGCATTTGCAATTAGCGTCCGGTAGTGGACAAATTGCCCCCAGCGTCTCAAGGTCTAGGGCCTTCATAACTTCCAATTCTTAACTCAAGGTCTAGGGCTTCACAGGGGGGCGCTCTGTATCTATCTTTTTGCCTCAGCACCTCTGCAGTCTCTCCACATCTCTGGTTGCAATTGCAGTATGGAATTGCCTTTGTCGTTATATCAATAAGCACCATCCATGAAAATTAGCCGCTACTTCCTCTTGCAATAGTAGTATCCCCTCATTTATAAGACCCTACTACTTATTGCGGTAAATTAAAGATTCTGATGTACTGCTTTGCCGTCCACGGTCCATTTAAATTAGCAGTTGTGTTAGTATACTGGGATCCAATTCTTTAGAAGATTTTCTTGAATGCAAATCTGCGTTCTGTTGCTCGTAGCGGCAGTTTATTAATCATGAGTAAAATATAGAACATTTCAGGCATCTATATGCTTATTTTAGCCTCTCAGTTTCAAATTTACTCTGTACCTATCCCTCTTATTCATTTTGAGATTCGTCAAATAGCCAAATTTTGAATTCTCACGTCAGTGTGAGTATACTTTTTCTTTCGTTGTATGTTTGTACAGAATAGATAGATGTCTGTATGAGGATTAGTATCTGGCAAGTGTACAACCTATTGTAAATCAAGTAAATAGATAATACTTATTATTCATACTCTAAAAAAATTAGTAAAGTCCAAGCAATCGCTAAATTGCTGCATCCCCCATTCCACCAATTTGTAGGGGTGAATGAACATTACCAAAATGCAAAATGTCGAATATTTGCTATAGATTCATAGGAGTACCAGCTGTTCTTTATCATGAACTCTGAGTTCTCTTTTAGTTATATCGCTAAGATTTTGTATGAAATTGTTATACAAAAGCAGTTAGTGATCAATATTAAAGAAGATACCTGATGTTTTCTATATTTACTCATTGATTGTCGAGTAACTAGGGGCCATTCCGTGCCAAGCGGTACAACAGATTGAAAAGCAAGTTTACCAATTTCCTTGAAATTTTGCACATGTATTTAGATTTATGAGAAACTAAAATCCTGAAATGTTTTTCAAAATCTTACGACCCGTTCTCTATTTATAGCACTTTTTACTTTTCACGACTGCGTTAACGAACACACGCCTTTTACTTTTTAGAATTTGTTTCTAGGCCCTTTGAATGTAGCAAGATTCCAACAATAATATTTTTCCAGGGTGCCACTGCGCAGCATAATCGAAAGTCATCAAAATTAAGGAATTTGATATTCTATATCTCTTAAGTTGGGACGACCTTGGGTTCTTGCTCAAATGGCAATTGATTGAAGTAACGTACTCTCAAGTTCCAAATAAACGGGGGTCATATTAAACAGGGGGTCGGGAGAAATTCCGAAATTTAATGAACAGGGTGTCAAAATAAACTAGGGGGGGTCGGGATTTGAATAACAACTTCAAATGACCGAAAGAACAGAAACTGGTTGTCATAAAGCATAAAACTATAATATATATAAAAATCCGCTATTTAGCCATGAAAATAGGGCGTAAGTAGTACTAACAAACAAGGGAAATGATGGGTTTCCAAAAAAGTCAATTTCCTTAAAAGTAATAAAAGGGGGTCCTGGTTAGGTCTGGAGGGCTGGAATAAATCCAAAAATTAATAAGCGGGAGGGACGTTTATTTGGCACCTGATAGTAGTCAGCATTTTTGAACATACTGTAGAATGAAACAAGCTTTTGGCAATTTTCTACTCGTCCTATTTTTGAATTACCAGTAAAATGCATCATGGTTAGCAATGCCTTTAGAATTTTCCAATAGCTCATTTACTATACACAAAAATAATTGTCTATCAACAGTGACTAACATTCATTATTTTCAATTATTTTAGTAGCGTTTTTCTATATTGTTCTTTTCTTAAACCCAATGCACCTATGGCATTATGTGCTTCTTCTTCTGGTAAATGATATGTTCTACCAGTTGCAGTTAGATACAACTGAAGTATAGCTTCAGAGGCATCCATGAAAAGTATACCTGGGTGTATGAAGTAAACAAATGTTGGACTGGTTCCACTAGGATGCTAGAAATTGGCTGGAATTTCATTCTTTTTAGGGTCAGCTACGCTTACGTACTATCAGGTACCAAATAAACGTCGCTCCCCTTCTTAGTAATTTGTTCGATTTTTTCCAACCCTATTGGGATCCCCATTTAATGATTTTGAGGAAATTTACTTTTTTACCAGCCCCTGATTTCATTCCATTTCTTTGTTAGTATATTCACGCCCGATATTCAAGGCAAAATAGAGTGCTTCTGTATATATTTTAGCTCTATACTTGTTGACAACCTGTTTTTGTTCTTTCCATCGCTTTATAATCATTTGAAGCCACTTCTCAAATTCCGACCCCCTCCGTTTATTCTGACACCCCCCGTTTATTACATTTTAGAATCATCTAATCTCGTTGCCGTTTTCGTTTCGGTTATGCGAAGAAGTGCTTTACGAAGTAAACGCTACCGAGACCTAAACCTACCATGTGGGCATAAATTGGTGCATCTGCCAAATAAACAGTGATCAGCCTGAAGTTAGTACACCAAGATTAGATGTTAAAGAATTTGTTTTTCAGTACGATCTAAATACATCGAAGAAGCCACATTTGCCTTATTGGAAATATAACAGCATTGGCGCGAGGTTCGACTACTCATTTTGTTGACTTGAGCCTTTTAAAAAATGATGTCATTTTCGGTGCAAACAAGATTCTACCTGACATGCGGAGTAGCAAGGATCATAAGCCCAATGCCGACAAAAGAAGTATCCGATTGGCTGAAATTGACGAAATTTGGGCAAGAAACATATTGCCTTCTCCGGTACCACAACAACAACGACCATAACAGCTCTGAAATGTAAACAACGCACAGGGGACGTCTCCGAGCATAATAGCGCAAAAGATCGCAATCAAACTACTCACAATCTTCAGTAATACTAGCTGGTCACTGAATTCACTGGTCAATAGGTAGTTAGAGTTCTTCGCCTGTGTCATTAAAAGGAGTATTGGAGGAGAAAACTTGACGTAGTCAATCGCCATTGATGGCTTATGGAAACTGTCTCAATACAAATCCCCTTTATTATCAGGCTGTATTTGACAAAATATTTAAAAACTTCCAGGCTGAAGCCAGATAATTTATTTCTTATTTGCAAAGAACTCCCCCCCCCACACGAAAAATACCACGAGCCGCCGCTGTATAACAGCTTTTAATTAGGTTCATTGACAGATGACGATTCCACCGCCATAAAAGCGAATTCAGTCTTGATGCAAAGTGTTCTTTGCTAATCTAGAAACAATCTTTTTTAGATGGTATTGTTGGGGAAATACATTAGTGTCAATAACAAATCCTTGACAAATGGAAGACTAAGGAAATGGAAAAGATTGAGTAGATGTAGACACAAGTTCAACTTTGCTGATTTAAAACAAAGAAGTTGTAGGATTGGGAGAAGAAAATGGAAGGCATATGCTTTGATGTATACAGCCTAACATATTCCATTATAGTTACATACTTCTTTATAAAGAACAATATTATTCATGGCAGCCATTTTGAATTTTTGAAACTTACCGGGGGTCAAACATCATCAAACAAAAAAATGACTTTTATACTCAATCAGTCTAATGTGAAGATTTTCAATATAAGGTTGCTGAGAAGGGTTGAAACTTATTCGTTCTTATTAACATTGGGGGGGGGAGGCTCAGAGACATCATTTAATTAATCAACTCTCCAGGTCAATAATTCTGTTGCAGGGGGGGGGCAAAACCATGCAAAAATTTTTATATGGGGGCATTGTCCCTCCGTGTCCTCTACAGTTACGTCACAATAAATGATGAGATGATCGCAAGTGATTGCCTTCCGTGCCACCCCAAAACCAAGCTCTTCCTATCCCGTTGCTATCTAAATCATAATGGTATTTGACTATTGTAGATGATAGCGAGACTTGGTTATAGATGATTTACAGCAGCTTGACAAGTTATGTCAGGAAATGCTTAAATTGCCCATAAGTGCCACTATCAGTTCAATGATTTTCATGAATGTCTATATGGTATTAGCATTCCCCTTCCATCTACACACTGTTTTTATAAGAAAAAAGTGTATAAGAAAACGAGGTTCAAATGGCCAAAATCTCAAGAAAATTGTGAGAAAATTAAGCATTTTTGTTGGCCAAAAATCGATATTACGTAGATATTACATTCCAAATGTTACAGATGGAATTCAAGTTCAAGTATACAAGATAAACAAAGAGAGTATAATCCATTTTAGCCATTTTATTTCAATAATAGTTAAGAAAGTTAAAAGAAAATCTCAGGCTCAATTTCGTTAAAGTTAAAGGCGCAGTGAAGTGAAATTTTTTTATTGATTCAAAATGGCCAACTATGCTCCAGAATCATGCACTCATTGGTATTTTTCTCATTTGCGACCGTTGTCCTGCAAAACATAGAGGTGTTATTACAACTTTTAGTAGAAAAACTTAAGCCCTGAAACATCAACAACTTATACCCGTGAGACGTAAGATGGGTCAATGCAATCTGAAATTATTGGCCAACAATACTGTATTTTCAGATTTCCACTCTGGAAGGCCCTAAAGTCACGATAAGTCATGCATTGACCCAGATGTATGTGAGGAATATATCAGTAAATGGCTAAATGAAGAACTACTACCTGTCTTACTACCCGTTTTACATCACAAGTCCTTCGCAAAAAGTTTTTGTCAAGGTCACACTTTGAATGGCAGTTGTGCAAAACTTGTTTCAAATTTGGATGCCAAAGTTGATCTATTCGTTTTATCTGACCCTAGACAAAATAAAAAAAATGTTTGTCCAATTTTCATAATTTTGACTTCACTGCGCCTTTAAGAAAATAGAGGCTCAGGCAAAATGATGGTTGTCGTATAAAAAACTTGTACTAAATTTATCGAATTTTTATCCATTAAATGTAAAAGAACCAGTAAAATTCTGGTTCAGCCAGGCTGTTTTTAAATTTTTTCAAAATTTTGAGGCTGAATTGTCTTTACTGTTCTTAACTTATTGTGATCTACGCAAATTAGGTATTACACGGTGCATAAGAGAACATTAGATGTTTTCATTGTTTGAGAGTCCACTTGCTCTCTACCAAACGCTGCATCTGAAGTAGCTTCGCTCACATGTAGCCATTGTAATATGCAATCTCATCGAGGGAGCGAAAGTAATGCTGACATAGTAACATTATCCCCATAGCAGAGCTGATTGGTGTTCCAATTACACTGAAGACCACTTTTGGTGGAAAACGTATATCATGATATATTTACGGATCAATTGATGAGCATGGTAGACACAATGTACTGCATCTTCTTGCAAAGTTTCTTAAGTGTGGCTGACATTTATTTATAGTACCAAATATTTAGTCTAATGCAAAGTATTGAGATACCTTATATGGAAAGCTCACAAGTTCCAAAGCAACATGAAAATAGATGAATTGATCATAAAGCTATATCTCTTAAAAAGGAGTTGCCAACTCGCACTTTCAAAGCTGTCAAAATAGCTAAAATAAGTGCCTGTATGAAAATAGGGGAGATTGGGGCTGTTAGTAGGGATAGTACCTCTGTACCTTGGGCAGCCGCACCTTTGACTCTGGTTAATGGTGGCTCAAAGCATTGGTTCCCACTGCAGTCCTAGCTCGTATATGGCTCCAAGTAGTCACCTGTGCACGGTGGCAGCCATCTCCTGGCAAACGTCCTCGGCTGGACGGCCAAACTATACGGGCGCGTCACACCCTCCAGCATGTGTGGCGAGATAGTAGCCTCCCAAAAACCGCTGTCGAAATGGCGTGAGGGAGGTGAGGTAGCCCCGGGAATTGCCTGCCCCTAGTGCATGAAGACTTCTCTGGCGGATGAAGCGGAAGATCCAGCCTCAAATGGACAACGGTTCAGAAGGCAGTTAAGCAAAAGCAGGATGTACTGCATAGAGCGTATTTCAGGCATTTAAAGAAAGTACGGTCATACATCAATCTATGTTTTGTGGGAAACGTCAAGGCGCTATCTAACAGACCTGATTTGCGGCTACCCACCATGGAAGAGGTTGAAATCTCACCATGTATTTTTTCATCGTTTACTATGATTCGTCGCTCAAAAGCTAATGTATGTCATGCGAGTGATGTTGAGCCCCCTGCAACAAGACACTTCGCTGTAAATAAGCACAGGGGTGAGGCTCAGACTAGTGTCGTAGATATGGACATTGATGACGTGAAGTACCCAAAGCCCTCGGGACGGTTCTTTGCTGACACCTCCACATTGAAAACTCGAAATTAGTCTTTAAATATTTGTACATGGAATGTTAGAACTCTTTATCAGGCAGGAAAATTGGATAATCTAATTATGGAAATTAATAACTTAAAACTTGACATTCTTGGCGTATCTGAAACCCACTGGTCAGGAAGTGGTATTATTCAAAGGGAAAATCACACTATAATATATTCGGGTGGAGAAGAAAACCGTAAAGGAGTGGGTCTGATGTTTCATAAGAAAATAGCGAAATGTTTATTGGGATACTGGCCGATTAGTGAAAGAAATATTATGTGCAAAATCCAGGCGAAACCCTTTAATCTTGTCATACTTCA
>WIPJ01000901.1:261054-275266 GCA_018155075.1 Cassiopea andromeda
TATATATATATATATATATATATATATATATATATATATACTACTTGATTGAGAGGGAAGGAATGTTCTTGTTATGAGAGATATTACACTTATGTGCTGATAATAGAGTGTTTCTATGAGTCTTATCTATGAAGATATATTAGAACACACTAACTGGCGACGAGGATAATCGAATACTTTCCAAGGAGATGGCTGCCCGACTAGATTTACCTGCCTTACCGCCTTTCGAACTGTACACTGATCCAAGCTCGGTGGGCCAGAGATGAAGATCTTGGCGACAAAGATTCCAAACTTACCTCGCTGCCGTTAATGTAACAAATACGGCACAGGAAAGAGCCCTCCTACTGTACAAGGTTGGTCAAGCTACACAAGACATTTTTTATACCATTCCGGACAATGGTGCTGATGATGCTTACGCGAAAGCTTTAGCGAAGTTAGACGAATATTTCCTCCCAAAGAAAAATATTGATTTCGAGATTTATCAATTCAGAAAAACAACCCAGAACCATGGATAAACAATTGACCAATTTGCTACACGCCTACGGACACTAGCTGCAACTTGTGAATTTCCCGATGTCGACACGGAAATCAAATCTACGATAATTTAGAATTGCCTTTGGAAGCAACTCCACCGCTGTGCCTTACGAGAAGACACGCTCACGTTAGCTGATTTGCTTGCAAAAGCACGAGTCCTAGAAGTAAGCGAAACACAAGCCACTGATATGGAACAAAGTCTTCCATCTTTCAAGTCCCCACAGCCAAGGGACACCACATATTTTGTCACGCGACATCGTCCCGTGTAACAAAAGCCGCCCAGACTGTCTACTCCTAATCGTCGTCCCCCATGAAAATGCCGTAACTGTGGATACACCTGGCCCTACATGAAAAGTCTTTGCCCAGCACTCGGAAAACAGTGCAATTCGTGTGGCAAAAACAATCATTTTTCCCAAGTCTGCCTATATAACCCATCGCCTCGCAAGCCACGCCAAAGACAAGCTCAAAATATCTGCCAAATTTGTCCTGCTTCACTGCAAAGGGAGAGCGACAATAAATATCTATTCACGCTAACGAGGGAGAAAACTAAATCGCCTGCAGTTGAAGTGAAAATCAACAATTCCCCGTTCGTATGATACTGGATACTGGCGCATCCACCAACATTGTTGATCAAGACACTTACAACAACTTTCCGCTTACGGTGACATTCGTTTACAAAAATCCAATGCCCAGTTATATGCCTATAACACAGACACGCCTCTGAAAACCCTTGGAAAATTTACCGCAACTCTTGAATCCAAACACAAAGTTACTGTTGCTGATTTTCATGTCATAAAAGGAAATGCAGGATGCCTCTTAAGTTACAAAACCGCCAGCGATTTGTTATTAATAACATTAAATATAGGCACAGTGAACAATTGCCCGCTTACCAGTGATCTGTTGCTGCTCAATACCCCAAAATTTTTGATGGTATTGGAAAACTAAAAGATTTTCAGGTCAAATTACATATTGATGAAACAGTGCCCCCTGTCGCTCAAAATGCGCGAAGAATTCCTTTTCATATGAGACAGAAAGTTGCCACCACCCTTGAAGAATTAGAAAAGCAGGACATTATTGAACCGGTTGAAGGACCAATGCCTTATGTCTTACCGATCGTTGTTATTCCTAAGAAGGATGGAAGTGTACGAATTTGCGTAGACATGAGAGTGCAGAATCGCGCGATACAACGGGAACGTCATCAAAGTCCTACCGTCGACGATTTGATACACGCCCTTAACGGAATCATCAGCTCACACTTGCAGAAATGTCACTACTTTTGCAACTCACAAAGGTCTACGTCGATATAAGAGATTAAATTTTGGCAAGAATTCAGCAGGAGAATTGTTCCAACGTGTCATTAGTGATCAAATACGAGATATTCCCGGGGCGATTAACATCAGCGATTACGTGATTATTTACGGAAAGACTCCAGAAGAACATAACATTGCATTGCAAGCTGTCATCGAAAAGTTCATAAAAGTTGGACTTACACTGAACCGCGAAAAGTGTTTTTTCGCCCAAAAGTCTTTGACTTTCTTTGGTTTTGTTTTTTCGGACAAAGGTGTTTCCGCTGACCCGGAAAAAAAAGCGAAGTCAATACACAACACACCAGCACCTCAATCAGCTAGCGAAGTTCGTAGTTTCCTTGGAATGGCTACGAACTGTGCCAAGTTCATTCCACATTTTAGTGATCTAACACATTCACTATGTGAACTTACAAAGAAAACCACGCCATTTTGCTGGTCAGAAAAATAACGAGATTTTGACGAACTTAAGAAAGCGTCGACCAGCCATATTATCATGTCGTATTATGACCAAACCAAAGAAACAGAAGTCATCACCGATGCATCCCCTGTTGGCCTGTCTGCTATCGCAACTGTCACCAACCATGCAAAGACGAGTAGTTGCTTACGTTAGCAGAGTTTTGACGCCCACAGAACGTCGGTAGTCCCAAACCGAACGTGAAGCTTTAGGAATCGTATGGGCAGTTCAACACTTACACGCTGATTTGTATGGAGGAAAATTCAACTTTACACAGACTGTAAACCGATCGAAATGATTTTAAATAATCCGAAATCCAACCCTCCAGCTAGAATTGCCAGATGGAATTTACGCATACAGGAATATAATTTTGACGTTATCAATACAAAGGGTCAAGATAACCCTTCAGATTTTCTATCACGACATCCTCTTCAGGATACAACATTGGCTAACAACAAAGCAGAGGATTACGTAAATTTTCTATCGCAACAGTGCGTCCCAAAAGCCATGAAGCTTTCAGAAATCGAAGCCGCTACTCGCAACGACGCGATGCTTCAACGTGTTATTTCATATATTCGAGATACGAATTGGCAAGATGTTTATGATAAAATTTGCACCCTACCAGCCAATTTCAGCAGAGCAGAGTTACTGCAATTCCATAAAATTCGTCAAGAACTAACTGTAACCGATACAAACCTACTATTACGCGATACACGCATTGTGTTGCCGCATTCACTTCGTAATCAAGCAATCAACATTGCACACGAGGGTCACCAAGGCTTGGTGAAAACAAAGAAGCTCTTACGTACTAAGATATGGTTTCCTGGTATTGATGAACTAACGGAGATATTATAAAACATTGCTTAGCCTGTCAAGCAACTGGACCAGCCGCGTATCCAGAACTGATCATTGCAGAATCACACCGTTCTGGCCTCAAGCAAATTCCTAGACGGAAACCTTTATGAAACCTTTAACAAAAGTTATATGATCAGCTGTTATTGATAAAAGAAACTGGAGAAAGGAGCTCAATCGTGTTTTACTCAATTATCGTGCAACGCCACATTGCACAACTCACCTTTCACCTGCTCAATTGTTATTTAATCGCGAAATCAACACAAAATTGCCCAAAAGTACAACAGAAAGTACTGCTGACACACACCTCACCTTGTAAGTCATGATTCATTTAAAAAGGGGAAGATGAAAGAGAACACTGACAGAGCTCAAAGAGCCAAAACATCAGAAATAGGTATTGGTGATACTGTCCTAGTGAAACTGCTTAAGCAGAATAAATTATCAACAAATTTGAACCCAGAGCCCTATACCGTAGTTGCCAAGAAAGGGACAATGATAACTGCGTGTAAACAAAGAAAAGACCACACGATAACAAGAAACATTTCGTATTTTGCAAAGTTTCCTACGCAGAAAGAATCCGAGAATGACTCTGATATAGACGAAGATAATCCGGTTATGCTGAACCGTCCAGAGGCTCAAGCTGGAGCTGTGATTCCTAGATACCCGATTCGAGAAAGGAAAAATCCTAGAAGATATGGACAGAGCATTTATGAGCAATAATATCCTATATTTTTATATATTTTACTATTCTTTTCTTACTATTCCAGAAGAGAAAATTAGTTCAAAGCAAAGGGGAGATATAATGTCTTCACATAATTAGCATAAATTAATATGACGTAATCACGCTGTAAAAATACATATATACTACTTGATTGAGAGAGAGAGAGGGAATGTTCTTGTTATAATAAGAGTGTTCCTATGAGTTTTATCTACGAAGATATATTAGAACACAATAGTGATAAGGAGAAGCCTCCTATACAAAACACTGTATAGTGGGAATTGACCAAGATAATGTAAAACCTATTAATGCTTGTAAGTTAAATACGCTATAAATACTTATAAAAACGGTTAGAGAAACGACTCATACCTAAACAGTTAGAAAAGTTAGAAAATACTTTAACAATAATAAACAGCAATTTGGATCGTCTCTCAATGCAAATAAGAGAAAGAAATAGATTTGAAATTACTAGAAAATCATGTATAGATTTCATAATTTGCTAACATTGAATAAAAGTTTTGATTCTACAAGAAATGGAAGTGAATCATCTGATAAACGCTCCTTGAGTAAAAGAATGCAACCAAGCACCTTCAAGAGCATATGTCTTCCTATTGATCACAGATAGATCTTAATGAGTTCAAGAAAACGTAGAGGGAAGATGAAAAACAGCTACACCTCAAAGAGGAATTAAGGGCACTGCTACTCCAAAGTGGGATGAAGAAGAACACTAACACTCCAACAAGAGAAGATGGAGACTAGTTATACTTCAACGAGAACAACATTGAAACTTAAAATAAGAAGACGAATAAAATTGATGCCTAGAAGAAGGGGGATGAGTAACACAGCAGCATAATGCATGTGTAAATGCAAAACCTATATTCTCTTATAAGGAAGCATGGATGAGCGATAGAAACATTTAAAACATTTCTGTCTCCACAACGATACGATCTTTATAGTTTAAATATTGCTTGGTAAAATCCATTATATTTGTAGCAGTAATAGTCGACAAAGTTAGCTGTACATCTTTAGACTGCTCAAGCTCATGAACTGGAGGATAAAATGCAGCATGCTGATGGTCATCCCATTCTATGATACACAATCGAGGATAGTAATACAATGCAGGAGTACTGTGGAATGAATCTGAAAGATGCCAAAAGAAGGAATATATAAAAATAGGATCTATAAAGAGATTCGTATATTTTGTAAGAGCATTATAGTGATGATAGGTCCTATATATGTACAGTTTAAACATTTAATTGAAAAGCTCATTTCCATTTCATGTTTTAGACTGGAATATAACAGCATACGGATGAATTTCTATAAAAAAAACGCTTGTCTCAATTCCAAAGGCATTCCTTTTTACCACTCTCAGATATTTTTAGGTTGCTAGAAAAACGAACTACAAAACAGCTAACGATCCAGCCAAACTCGTTCCTACAGTGAGATGCGGCATTCTATATCCCCATACAAAAAATTTGTCATTCTTTCAGCATATTTTCTCAATTTCTGTAGTTTAGGAGCTCAAGCATAAGAATTAGATACTACAGAACAACGGAAAACTTTGAGCAATGCCCAGCTTTCTTGGCAAATTTCCGTTGCTAAGTCCTTCCAATAAATAATGCTAGGAAGGGCTCTAGATCCAACCATACAATGAAAGTCATACAAACCAAGATGATGATTGTAGTGGTAATCTCTCGGCACAAATTGATTTGCCCAGGATGGAAATTCATCTACATTCAGAGTAGCAACAATAAGTTTGGTGTAGAGATAGTGCGCTGCTATTTCCAGTTCCTGCAATGATAACGTGATTTATTTTGGAAAACATCTTCGCACGATAAATGTCCAGGACGGTCACTCAAACGTGATAAAATAATGTGACAAAGAGAATGAATAAAAATTTAAAAAAAAAAAGTTGTACGCCAAGTAAAATTTGGGATTTTACAATAAGATAATGACATAATTTTAACTTACTGTTAGAAATGAACTGTTGCTTGATAAGTCTTTATCATGGACAAGAGCAATGAGAACAGGAAATTCCTTTGAAAGTATTGAAGCCGATGTTCTAATAAAACAACAATGTATAAAATTATAAAACTACTTTATAGCATACACAAGAGAATTTTCACTAAAAATAAATATAAAACATATTGTGCATGCGAGGCGCATTTGAAAAGTGTATTAAAACTTCATACACACGTAGAAGGTTCCTGTTCAAATCTGCTTATCTATTTTTACGTAAATCTAATTCAAATTTAAACAGCATTTTCCTTCATATTAAGCTAACACGGGCAAGTTCTAGGGCAATATTGATAGCAAATGCTTCCTACGCTTTTCATCAAAAAATATGAAAATATTGAACAGAGTACATTATTTCTTAGGTAAACGGGAAAAATTCCATGAGTCTTAAGAGGAATAGTGCACTAAAATACAGCATCATTGTCGATACGTGTGCACATTCAGGGGTGAGGCCATATGGAGGTGCGCGAGGGTGCCACACCTTTCCAATGTTTAGCTTGCTGGTACATTTTCCGCATATCAATAGTGCTCGTCAACATTGAATTGCTGATAAACGTCAGGGAAAGTCCTATTTGTCCGCAAATTGTGCTGGAACAATGTCTGCTTGTAGACAAATTGGGGCTGTGCATCCCACGAACACTTTAGCTTCGCCCCTGTGCACGTTCTATATGCACACACTCATATATGCATATTAACATATAAATATTCATGTAATAATACAATGCAAGGGCATTCAAGTACAGAAAATTGGTTGCACGATCAACAACGCGGGTGAGTGGAGTGGGGCGCACGACTAAAAATGATTTGATAACATAAAAAGCGAACTTTCTCTTTGTAACGCTGAGCAAGAACAGTTACTTTAGCTTTGCTAGGCATGCTCTTATAGTGCTGTCTTTTTGACTCTGCTTCTTGTAAGCCGGTGTCTTAGCCTTGAAAATTTAAGATATACCTTACCAACCAATGAGAAAGGATAGACAGCTTTCAAGGTGCTTAGCATATTACTAGACATTGAATCAAAACATTTCGCGTAATCCAGATACTCTTAACAATAAAAATTTATACTACTGGACATGTGAGTAATCACTCCCAAATAAACTCTTGGGCGAGTGCCCCCCCCTAGTGCAACCGATTATGCACCCCGCATTGAAAGCCCTGCTATGCTTTATGTAGGCATATATTGTACTAAAAATTACCCATGAGCATGAAAGCTCTCTCTTGTGATATGAGTGACTGGAAGTCTCCGGTGGTCCTCAACAAATTTAACAAGGATATCAATGCAAAATGGATGATTGTCCTCGCATCGAAATGATGCAGGTATTTTATATCTGAAATTAAAAACAACATATTTCGAGAAGAAAGGGGATAGCTAAAACGAGCCATGAATCTCTGAAAGAGCAAAATGGATTTGCAATCCAAATCACATGTAGCTAGACTGTAAAAAAGCTATCAACTAATTCTCAATTCTTAGAAGTATGATTGATGGATTCCTTCGGATACGAAAACTTCTTGCCGTAGATCAAGGGTGTCCAAAGTTTTTGCCGAAAGGGCCAAATACACAACAATATGCAAAAGGCCGGAGCAACACGCTATACGTAGTACAGTGATACGTTAATACTGTGCGGATGTCCAGCTCAGCTCGCCTACGTATATGATGTCAAAAACATATTCCTCAGTAGTAGCAGTGATGCTGTGCTTTAGGCTTATTATAATGGAAACTTCATATAATTAATACAACATTTAACTACCACAACAGTAAACCTCGCTAGATGTTAGGTAGCTTACAATGGCTACTTGGTGAAAAGAAAGAAAAAGAAAAAACATCAACACAGGAGTATTTCAATGTCATAAGCTCAGGATCTGTCCATTCTTTGTTCCGTCTACAGAAGATAAACTATGACGTTCGGATAGCAATGTTGGTAATTTTCTTAATGGTGTAGTTTGTCGCTCTTTTGTCAAATTTCAAAATTTTCATAATGTCAATAAATTTAGTAGTGCTTTTGCCATGTATGCCCAAAGCGCTTTTCGAGAGATTTACGAAATTAACCTTCTCATAATCGTTTTTTAGTTGCTGTACCAGTTCCCTATATTTTTGTTTCCTTCTTTCGGCATTGCCTCTTAGGTTAGATACGTATCCCACAGTCAATTCTAAAATGTAAAGCGATTTATTAGAAAGTGAAAGAAGTAAATCCGGTCGCAAATCGTGCCCAATGATAATGGAAGTGCTAGGAAATCCTGGGATGTCAGCAAAAATCTTAGCATGCTGCAATGGCCTAAATGTTGTGGCAATGATAAGGATAGAATCATGGCGCCAAGTGTAACGGCCTTGTTGAAGATAGACTTTGCAACCAGAAACTATATGAAGAAGGGATTCTTGTGTAAGGCAGAAAGAACAATCAGAAGATGATGATAAACCCTATCTCTTAAGATTAGTCTTTGCTGGAAGAGTGTTGTTTCTGTATTTAATAGAAAAGTTGAAGATGTTTTTTGGCAAGCTACTTTGTGCAGATGACCATAGTGAATTTAAGGTAGTTCACTCATACTCTGAAAAAAGTGAACCTTGTTTTTTGGTATCTGAGCCTGTCTTCTAGTTGTGAGTGAAAGGATTTCAAAACATCTTTGTTGTTTTTGTACTGGTCATATTGAATATTGATCGAAGCACTCGTCACCTTCCACAAGGTATGCATGGCATCATTTGGTGAAGAGTTTAATAAATTGCGAAGAGTGGTTTGGCATTGTGCACAATTACCGATGGAGGAAGCACGTTTAGCCCAAATTTCTCACGAGGAAGAAAGATATTGCTCAATGTACCTGATATTGGAAGGTCCAATCATGAACGAACATATTTGACGACAAAATATCAAGATTTTCGGATAGCCATGTTTTTGCAAGCTCTGCAACAGTAAGATGCCACGATATTTTAGGTAAAAGATAGCGAATATACAAATGGAGCTTAAATCTTGGATGTATAAAGGTAAGAGATCTATCTTGGACATAATATCGGTAACTGTGTGAGAGAGTGCTCGTTTATGGACAGTGTTCGACATATTAAAATCAAAATATCTACCTAGGTAACCACCAATTTCGAAACACGGAATTAGTTCAGTAGTTAATAAAGGTTTGGTTTGTATTGCGTTGACCTTGTTGTAGACTTTTTAATTCCAAAGGTTATGAATTTGTCAACTCTAATTATCATTTGTGCCCACTTACACCAAATGGTAAAAGAGTGAAGGAGATGTTGATTTTCGTTTTCTTGACCACTTATAACAGCTGCATCGTCTGCAAATTGAAACCAATGAATTGGGCTAAGACTCTTGTAACAATCAATAAGAAACCCAAACTGACAATATTCTAGGGCTTTAATGTGTTGTATAAACGTGTTGAAACAAAGGTTGAACAGGAGAGGACTATGACAGTCGCCCGGAAGTGCTCCCCTTCCGATAGGGATGTATAGGCATGATAGAGCATTTTGAGTACTAGAGTCCTTTCTGAAACCGCAAAGGAACGAGGAAAAATAATTTGTTATGTATGCAGACAATAGCTTGTCGCAGAGTCTCTCAAGTAATTTTGATATTGTGGGTAAATGCTAATTGGCCTGTAATTACTCTTTTTAGCTGTCTCGCCCTTTTTATGCAGTGCAGATACATAAGCACACTCGACTTCAGTTGGAAAGATTGAATTTTCAATGCAGTAATTAAATATTTCCAGTAAAAGGTCAGTGCATAAGTCAGATAAGTTTTTAAGAAGTATAGATCTTTATAGGTTGTTGAATTTTTTGAGTTTAGGTTTGCGATCTTAGTTTCGATTTCTTGTCTGGTAAAACTTCTAAATGAGAAGGATCCAAAACGTTGACAGATGTCTTTAATCTTTATAATGCTAGGGTGATTAGAGAACTTATTGATTGCTGAAAAAACAGGGTCAGATAAACTCTCGATCGAAGATGGTTTTCTAGGAGTTTCTCTTCTGCTATCGTAACGAAAAACTTATTAAATGTTTCAGCAATATCAGCACCATTAGAGATTATGCCATCATTGTCAACCAGCACAATCTTTTTGCTTTGAAGAGATTTATCTCAGAATGCTGGCTTTACTGTTTTCCAGAATCTCTTATTATCAGTGATAAGATTAGTATTCAGATTGTTATAGTAATCCTTTTCAGCAGATTTTAAAAACTGTACGCAGAGATTCCACTGTTTACGGTAGCTATTTAAATTTTCGGATGTTCTAGGTTTATTGTAATGATTTCGTAGCTTTGAATGTAACACTATTGTCTTACGTAGACTTCCTAGTCATGAAAAGTGCATAATTTGCTCTTACAAATTTCTTCTTCATGGGAGCATGTTTGTCTATCACTTCATTAAATGCTTTTTCAAATTGACAGTAGCTTAGGATTTCAGTTTTATTTGCCTGTAGCTTATTAATCTCTAGGCGTAAATCTTTCCTAAAGTCTTCTAATTTTTTATCTTTGCAGTTCATATAGTTTATTATGGAGGGACCCTCTTTTTGGTATTTGGATTTTACAACAGAAACTACCATAGTATGGAAATCTGAAAGCCCAGTTTCTACTGTTGTCGTTGTTTGAATGCTTTTTTCCTTGTTGTTAAAATCAGATCGATGCATTTGGGGTTATTAGACTTAAAGCAGGCTGAACTAAATCTGTTGAGTTATAAGTATCCATAAATTCATTACCTTTGTCTTCCGTTTCTTCAACATTGAATTCGCCAAACAGCATAAAGATATCATATTTGTGGCTATAGTGGTAAATACATTTAACCAGGTTATCCAGGAAAGTCTGAAGGGGCTGCATTGGAAGACGATAAACACCAAATAATACCCATTTTTTTAACTACGGTAACTTCTAAGGTAAGACACTCAAAGTCATCTGTATATGTGAAGGACGAAAGCTGATGTGCAGCGGTGCCATTTCGAATGTATATTGATAATACACCGCCATTTCGATTTCTGTCTAATCTAATAGGAAGGAATATCCTTCCAAGGAAAGTTGTTGGTCTGGAACCAGAGTCAAGTTTTATTTCTGCAACCATTAAAATATCTATATTTTGCGAGTTTATCTCACTGAGGGGTTCGAGCTTAGTTCTAATTGAGTTTATATTTAAATATCTTATGATTAGTCTATTCAGGTTTCTACTGCGCAACATTTTCAAAGCTAATTTAGCATCCATATTACTACCAATATCGGTATCACTGGTGTTGACGTTTGGGCTGTTGTTGTCACTACCCATATCAATATATCCCTCTAGCTAATATCCCAACGGATACAAAAACTTGTTAGCTAGAATACGTGTTCCTTCACGTTTGAGATGAAGTTTACTCCTATTTAGATGAATGTTCAGGTTTACATTATCGTTGTTAATGAATACAAGATTGGTTTTGTCAGACAAGTTAACTAAGACAGAGTTTCTTTCTTTTACCTTTCCATTCCAATCGTCATATTCATATTCATATATTCATATTCATATTCATATTCAACACTTTCTTACAGTTGGTTTTGAACACTAGTTAAAAACTAATTAATATCAACTATTTATTTACAATACAATACTATTTTTACATTAATAGATTTAAAATAAAGAATAAAGAAAAAGATAGAGAACCAATAAAAAAAACCTTGCTATGTGCAGATGTGGCACGTACAATTTTTGCCATCCCAGTGTCGTATTTCTTTTTCAAAATTTTTTGCGGAAGTTGTTAATTATATCTCATCACTTAGTACATTCCACAAAAGACTTCATCTAAATGATAGGGAGTTTATTCCGTAACGCTGGGTATTCACACAGGAGATCTTACATAATTTACTAATACGACGACCATAGGGCACATCTCTTTTGGTGAAAAATTCCCACATGTATTCTAGGTTTAGATGGTCAATTGTTCTATAAACTTCAGTCAGGAGTATTTGTAGGTTCTTTTTGTGTATTGTCTTTGATTTATCCCTATCTAAAAGTTCTTCAAACGTAGATTCGTAATCTCCATACAAGGCTCTCAGTGCACACTTGTGAGTCCTATTAATTTCATTATTTGCTCCTTTGGTACAAAATAGCCAAATTAGAGGACAATATGAAAAATTGGACATTGCTACGGAGTTGAAAATCAACTTCGACTTCTGTTCTCCTAAAAATAGTCGTAATCTTCTAAATGCACTTACTTTTAGATCGACCTTCCTCCATAGTTCTTTAACATGAGCTTCAAACTTAATAGAGTTATCAATGTTTACACTTAGAAGCTTTACCTGGTTGCTTGATGGAATTAAATTCCTGCTAATATTATGGCATAGTTTATTCATGTCTTTTCGTCCTAGAAACATTATTTGAAATTTTGAGGCATTGGCTTTCATGCCATCATAACTGCTTCTATGTGTGTCAAATGCGTAAATTGTAGTATCATCAGCAAAATTGCATATCTCCGATTCCATTTCAACAAAGAAAAGGTCATTTATAACTCTGTTGAACAGTAAGGGACCAAGTAAAGAGCCCTGTGATACTCCAATTGAAATTTTCTTTGACGAACTAAATGTGGAGCCTGTTTTGACTTTTTGCACTCGATCGTTCAGGTAGCTGTAAACCAATTTTAATGCTTCTCTGTTTAGCCCGTAAGCAACCATCTTTGCAATAAGCAGGTCGTAGGGTATACAATCATATGCATTTGATAAATCAATTAGGATAGTCCCTATTGTACCCTATTGTATCAAGGTGCTTTTTCCAAGTTTCAATTACTCGAAATTAAGCAAATTGTGTGCTATGCCCTTGACGAAAACCAGACAGCAAAGAAGATAGGATTTCTACAAAGTCCTAACTTATTTGTTCATTCATGATCCGCTCAGATATTTTGGACATGCCTGGTATGACACTGATAGGCCTTTAACTTGTTTATTTGGCATTTATTGCCATTTTTATGGATTGCGCTAACGTCAGCTTCCTTTAATTTGTCTCGAAAGTAGCATTAGTTTATAGCTACATTTGTGCAACTAGTTAGATATGGACAAATTACTTCTTTTGCGTCCCGAATAATTTTCATTGGTATGTTACCACTACTTGCTTTATTAGTACTTAAGGCTTCTATTTTATTCATAATGTTCAACAGATCAACATTGTTAAACTCGAACTTTCGGGAAACCCTATATTTCTTTTTTATGGCAACAATGCTTGGGTGGTTCTTATACTTTGCTTATGCCATATCTATACTTTCTTCCATGCTTAAGTCAGTCTCATTGATCTTAAAGGATTGGCCTATGCCAAGTGAATCGGTGATTTTCGCAAAATGGGTGTTCAGGCATTCAGCAATAATTGTATCATCTGATACAACCTCTCCGTTTTCAATAGTGATAATTTTCTCCCCCATTTGATCACCATTTGAAAACACTGGCTTGACTGGTCTCCAAAATTTTCCATTATTGTCAATTGTGTTTACGTCCACAGAATGGTAGAAGTCGCGCTTTGCTTTTCTATTCATACTATCATATTTCTCTGTCTTTTGTATTTCTTATAATCTTCCTCACTACCTGATTTAGTTGCCCTATTCTTACGTCTAGTTCTTGTCATTATAGCCTTTCTTAAATCAGCTTTTATATGGGGCTTATTATTCCCTCTTATGACTCTTTGTTTCAAGGGGGCATGCTTCTGCAATACAGTTTCAGTGACTGAATGAAATAGTTGATAGTTTAGATGGTTCGTTGTGCGCAGGCTATTATCCAAATCTGTTCGAAAGTCTTCAACTCTGAAATTGTTTTACTCACGGTACCTTATAATCTTTGGGGCAGTTTTACAAAGTTTGATTTTAGTATTGTGTATATAAGATGATGATGATCACCAAATCCCGTTTCAAATGACTGACTTGTTATGAACGATTGTTTTCTTTTTGTGAGCATAAGATCAATGAATCTCCCTTTGGGAGTCTTAAAACATGTAGGTCCCTTAAAAAGGCTGAATAAGTTATAAGTATTTATCACAATACTCATTTCCTGATCACTTATTTCCATATTGAAATCACCAATTAGTCAGACATTTTCACTTAATGAAGTATGCCTATCAATAACAGCACATATGCTTTCAATAAAAAAACGTGGGTCTTGTGAAGGACGCCTACATATGGGTAATAGCAACCACTTCTGTCTTACCACAGCACGAAAAAGCGGCAACATTATTTTGACATACTGAAAGCTTTTTTTCGTCCGACACTCATCAGAGTATGAAAACGTCGGATAATGACCTAAACGTAAACCGAAATATATATCCAGATGCAGTTAATGTGTTAGGATGCGTCTAATTGGTCCCAAGTGTGACCAATTAGGACCTATTAACATAGTTTACTTAAAGAG
>WIPJ01000901.1:277428-296505 GCA_018155075.1 Cassiopea andromeda
TTTAAGTAAACTATGTTAATAGGTCCTAATTGGTCACACTTGGGACCAATTAGACGCATCCTAACACATTAACTGCATCTGGATATATATTTCGGTTTACGTTTAGGTCATTATCCGACGTTTTCATACTCTGATGAGTGTCGGACGAAAAAAAGCTTTCAGTATGTCAAAATAATGTTGCCGCTTTTTCGTGCTGTGGTAAAGTTCTGTAGTATCAACAAAATATTTACATTTCTGTTTTCTAACATTGATCTCAATTGGGATACTCTGGATATCATTAGGGATCCCAAAGTCTTCTATCTGTTTACACAAAAGATTTTCTTTTATATATCACCTCTTTGTACAATGCTTGAGACGTAAATCATCGTTTCTTATACCAGTGGCGAGTTCTATGATCTCTCTGGCGATTTCCTCGGGAACATTTTTGCTGCGAATGTCGTTCGTTCCGCAGTGAAGGATGACGGTTTTGGGGTTTCGTTTGGTTGTAGGAACTGCGTGACTAGAGAGCTTACGATTTGACTACGAGGATGGCTACGAGCACTCAGGTAATCTGGGCTCTAGCGCGGCTCCGTAGTGGTTTAGGGAGTGAAAGAATTCAGCTTACACACCGAAGGACTTCGACCATTTGGCGCCAAATTTAAGCAAGGCAAAAGTATTAGACATGGGAAATTGTGATGATTTAAATAACGTGCTCCTAGGCTACAATGATGCAAATGTTATCAATGACGACGAGCTTCTGTTGCCCCATGACGTGCACAGACGATGAAATTCGCAGTTTCCCTACTGGAGGTACGAGGAATTTAATTTGGAGCTGATGGAAGAAGATGAGTTCAAGGCAGAGTTTAGGGTGAGAAGAGATGACATTCATACACTGACAGATAGATTTGGATTCCCTGAGAATGTTAAATGCTACAATAGGTTGTTGTTGGGTCGTTTGAGGTTTTGTGTATTTGTTTGAGGAGGCTTGCTTATCCTTGCAGGTATGGAGATATAGTTCATCGTTTTGCAAGGGCAGTCCGACAGTTATCTATGATAACTAACCTTGTCATTGACGAAATTATGAAAGTTTGCAAATCGCCTTACCTCCACGGACCAACCTTGGTTGTCTACGGAAAGTCTGAGGATGCATGCAGATGCAATTCATGCAAAGGATGCAGCATTAGACAACTGTTGGGGTTTGTGGATGGAACTCTAAGGGCTATATGTAGCCCTAAAGTTAATCAAAGTGTTGCATATAATGGCCACAAGAGTATATTCGCTAAAATTCCAGTCAGTTGTAGCCCCAAACGGATTGATTGCAAACATGTTCAGCCCCGTTGAATGGAGGACATGATGCTGCCATGTTGGTTAAGTCTGGTCTGTTAGATGAGTTGGAAGAATACTCTTAGGCTCCTAATGGTGATGCACTTTGCATATATGGTGATTAAGCTTATCCACTGCGACAACATCTGCAGTGTCCATTTCGACAAAGACAAGCCTTGACACCTAAACAGCAGGCATTCAATCAATCCATGAGCAAGGTTCGTGTTTCCGTGGAGTGGGTGTTTGGAGAAATTGTCTCATATTTCAAGTTTTGCGATTTTAAGAAAAATCTCAAGATTGGTTTGAGCCCTGTTTGGAAGATATACAGTGTCTGTGATCTTCTTAGAAATGCAATTACTTGATTATATAGGTCAAATACAGCAGATTATTTTGAAGTTCAGACTCCTGCTCTCCACTATTACTTTAATGGAAACTGAATTCTGAAAAAATGCTCAATCCTGTCATAAAATAGCTTTTTTTTAAATCTAAAAGATTGACCAAGTTATTTCTTACTTGTATCCTACAGTCTGCATTATTTGTTTCAACCTTGGCAGTTCAATCTTTTTACCAGTCAGGGAGAAATTTAACAATTACAAAAAATTCTTTAAAGAAAGTAAACCTACCATCAAACCAACAAAGCTAAGCCCTCAATATGTTTCAAGTCCTGCTTACAAATGGAAAAATCATGAACACGGGATAAGGGGAAAACGTATTGATAAAATCTTGACTGGTTAAGATTAATCTTGAGTGCTTATTGGAAGAGGGTATTGAAACAATGAGTATTGGAAAAATGCTAGTATGTGGGGGCAGGAAAGAGACCAAACATTTTACAGAAAATGACATGGTTTCTTGCCATAAGTTTTTATCAAAGTAACATTGTCAAGTTCACAAAATGCAACAACACAGCATGCAATGAGCGTGAATTTCTTAATGTTGGATTTAACTTGCAGGCCAAAGTATCCAACCGAAGCAATGCCCTGGTTAAGGACTAAATTTTACAAAACTTAATAGGCATGGGGTTGGAATATAAATGCCCTGGGTGGAAAACTGTTTAATACTTGTGAGACATTATCATGCACTGAAGAGTAAGTGTTCTATAAAGCCATTGTTTGTTTTGTACATTTATGGAGATTTTTGAACAAACTTTGGCTACTTGTCAGCAAGTTTCCCTAAAATAGCAATAATTACAGCATGTTGTTGTTGGATTGCATTTGTTGAAGAATTTGTTGTTGCTGATGCTGTTGTTGTTGGATTAATGTCATTATCTGTTGCTCTTGATGTTGATTCATAATTATTTCCTCATTCTTTTCTTTCTTTTTTCTCCTCTCTTCTTTCCTCTATTTCTCAAACCAATCCCTTTCCCTTTCATATTCCAATTCCTCCAGTACAGTCTCAATTTCTCTTTTTTAGCTCCAGCTCCTCTCCTTTCATTTCAAATTCCTTTTCCTGTCTTCTCGCTCAAAAATTCCAACGTGTCTGCATTTGATCTTCTCTTTTTGTCTCATTTTCAATTTCTTCTCTCTCTTCTGTCTCACTTAGCTTCTCCATGGACCTTTTCCTTACATCCTCAGCTGTCGTTCTATCCTTGTCTCTGCTGTTTTTGTTTTCTGCTGCTTCTGTGTGATTTCTTCTTCTGCTGCCTCTGCCATCCCCATGATGTCTTGAATGGCCTGGTCTGGCTCACTTTCCTCTGCATTCATTCCAGTTGCTCTTTCTTCCTTGGCCATTCTATTCTTGAAATACTTTTCAATTTTGGCATATCTTTCTCTAACTGCCCTTTGATCCATTGTAAACCTTGGCTGATCTCATTCATTCAATCTACTTGCCACTTCACTCCAGCTATTCCCCCTTTCTCTGCTTCCAAATGGAAACTTGTAGGGTTGAGATATAAGAATTTCTCTACATAATAGCAGGTCTTCCTCTTCAGTTCATGCCATTTTAGGCATGGATAAAAGTAATAAAATGAAATCAATCAACTACAGAAGCTTCTAATCTAATTAAAATGAAACTTTGATATACTTCTCTACTTCATTCTTATCTTGGAATTGCTTTGGAGGCATGAATACTAATCATAGCAATAAAACACTTTGAAGATTATGCCATAGAGCAAATAGAAATCATAAAAATTTCTTCATCTAGGCACACTGAGATGGAAGAGAGATTCCCAGAGAAAGCAGAAACTTTATGTAGTACTTAAGAATCAGAATGCTCTATTTGATACATAAATACTCTATTTGATTGAAATATCACCTACAAAAAGTCTATACCTAGGCGCGCAACTAGGGGGGTCCTGGGGGTCTAGAACCCTGCCCTTTTCAGCAAATGAACAAAAGTGCCTTAGTTTTAGTGCCCTTCTCTATATGAAAAAAAATATTTTCCCTAAGATTGAAAAAACGTAATCCTTAAAATTTTCTGGGGCTTCGCCCCTGGCCCCTTTTTCTCTCCCTGTTCTAATGATGAATAGCAATACGATTCATTGGATTTCAAAGCAACGATATCAGTATACCTCCCACAGTGTTTTCTCCACTTATAAAACTGAAAAAATATCCATAGGCTTTATCTTCTTATAAAAAGTACCCTTTTCCGTGGATTGGACCCCTGCCCTCGAAAATTTCTAGTTGCACGCCTAATAGCATATATAAAGTTATATGCAAACATTTGGATTCTCTTTGGCAGTGCTTGCGAATTGCTGGCTGCCATAGTGAAGGAATGTGAAGGAAAGCTGAAAAGTGCATATAGTGCTGTATTGTGATGAAAACACTTTGTACATAACGATCTTTCTAAGCAAAAAAGATTGTTTTAGAGCATGAAATTAGAAATAAGACCAACTTCTTACTTTCGTAGTAGTGAGTACGAGGAAATAGCCTAGTACGAGTAGTGAAAATTTAGGCACGACCAGGCGCACGAGAGGATTCCCTTTTGAGCTTGCGCAGAAGCGGTTTTTAGTGACAGCCAATCGTCTTAGTCGCTTTGGTAGTCAAATCGTAAGCTCTCTACTATTCATATAGTCAGTTGTTGCACCAAAAAAGCGTTTAACAATGATTTTTTTCTTGCCTACCAGTAGCTTCACTCATTTTGTAGCTTTAGTATGGAATCCCCAATTATCTCTATTGTGTTGTTTTTGTTGCCTCTGCTAGTTGTAGCAGTAAGGAAGAAGATAGGGTACTCTTTTCTTTCATCTCTTTCGTTTCTCTGCATGTTTCCGTCTCTTGCTTCGTTGCACTTTTCCTTTGTTACTATTATCAGATATTTCTTCAACGTTTACAAAAAATTGAAAATATATACAGACATATATGAAATACAACTACATTTTCAGAAAATTACTCGGGCCAATACTAACTGGATAGCGGGCCACATTTGGCCCGCGGGCCGTAGTCTAGACACACCTGCCGTAGATCCTCGTGTCATACTACTAATTTATAAATGTTAGATTGGAGCTATAGATGGAAGATTAAGACAAATATATAGTAGCTTGCGAAAGTACTTGTATTAGCAAGTCTCACATTTCGTTATTTGGTATTTAGACTGACAGTGCTTGTGAAAGGCTGTAGAGGTCTGTTTCATATCGCGTTCGTAAATTAGATACTTGGACTCTTAAGGCTTGCAGAAAGTTGAGAGGGCTGTTTCATATTAGTTGTTCGTGTGATACGTCGAGGTCTCGACTGGAAATGAGCCAACAGAATCATTATAGTTTCCAGGAAATGTAAGCATATGTGGATATCCTTAGTTTCTATCCATTACATTGTAAGACGCACGTATATGTCCAAAAGTATTCTGTATCAGTCGTTAAGAAATAAGTTAGGTTAGATATAAGTAATACAAACGTAGTAATTTCCTGTAGCCAGGCACACTAAAGGAAACCTCGTTATAGCCACTGTGCACTACGCATCATACCACTCTATTGTTTAAGGACTAAAGATTATTTAGCCTTGTGTCATACACGACTAGACTAGGTATACTAGAATAAACTAGCATTACCCTTTTATTGTCTTTTACGCTGAGTAACGATTACTCTATGTCGGCAAAAATGCTGATGCATCCTAAATCAGTATTTCTAACCAATTTAAGTGCACCCCTCGTAGAGAACTAGAGTTACTTGGAGAGAATTAGAGTTAGAACTATGTGAATCATGAGTTCGTTGGTTCAATGGCAGGGACGCGAGTCACCTAGCTGAGCCACTTATACAGTAAAGTTGGAATGACGATAAAAGTTAATAGATTTTAAAATGTCTTATCTCTCCACTACGATTTTATAGATCGCTAGTGCATGAAGGAATCCTGACCGAGTATAAAGTTGGCCGCCAAAGGACTGCATGGAGAATTCCATTATGATGATTATGACGAAGCACAAATTGCACTTCACAATTGTGTTTCTATTTTTGTCTAAATGTCATACTCGAATAGGCTCCCCTCGAGTAAGCCCTCAAAAAAGAAGTCATTTTGCAAATACATTCCCGTGGGGCTTTATTTGAGAGAAGAACAATTGAAGAATAATATCTTATTTCAAGAAAGTCTCCACAGTGCAATAGCTATACTGTATTACTTACTTTGATTGGGGAAAAGAGAGCAAAAAGGAACGCGATTTTCGTGATGATAATGAATAAATTGTTAATAGCTATTAAACTTCGTTTGCAAAATAGCCTGTTTGCAATTTTGTAAGTTAGTTGATCGAGAAAATTATGTCGCTTTTTATGTTAACCTTTGAGGAAAGTTCCAAATTTTGAAAAAAGCCCCTAATGAAAAGGCTCCAAAAAAAAATTCACTTTTGCAAAGAAGCCTCCGGGGTTTATTCGAGGATGTACGGCAAATATCTTTTTCTTCTTCTAGCAATACTATTTAATGCAATAGAGCCTGCCAATTTACTCATCCTGTTAAATTATTCATACGAACACTGTATCAATGCCTGTTTCATTGCGTACATCAAATGGTGTTAGATATTTGGTGTGTCTATGAGTATAAATATTGTATAGTTATTATTGACTCTCTACATGTAGGATCTGGGAAAGGGCTAGCTGCTGGGGTACTACAAAGCAAAGATAGAGCGTCGTTGCCCCAAGTAGGAAACATATTTCGAAAATCAAGAACTTTGAAAAGTTCATACTAGCTTTAAAAAGTGTTTCTAGTATTAGTATCATATTAAAGAGAATTCGATTATCACTATTCCAAGCAGTGACACCTGGTGAGATATGGGATATTCACATCTGTTTTTGCAAAGTCCTCTAATCTTCATGATTGAAGTATTAATACTATTCATGTCAGATTAGAATAAAAAAACAAAAAAGACCTGTGCTTGTTGTGAAATCTGTGCAGTTTATCGCCAAGCTCTCTTTCTAAAGTGTTTTCCAAGGGGTATGACAACTTAAATATTGTTGCGGAGGCGCCATCCCGTCTCTCAAATTGAACCTAGGAATTAAGAGTACCTATTTCTAACCATCAGAGTGAACAAAATTGAAGCATATTCGCAAAGAAAGACTGCTTGGGCAGCAGAATTACAAAAAATGCTGAAACTCGTCAGTTCCAGCAGATTAAATCCCCTTGAATATAAAGAAATTACCTGCTCGAGAACTAAATTTTTTTCTTTTATTCTCCCTTTCCAAACATGCTCAGTGATCACATCTCGACTTGGCTTTGCAACACATTCTACACTGCCGAAAAGCCTTTCACAGGCCAACTTGAAGCATTGGAAAGGTATCAATCTTTGTTGTAGCCATCTGGAGAGGTACTTAGATGCCAAAGACTTCGTATAGACATAAGCCACGAGGCGGACATCTTTCTACCATTAAAGAAATATGAAAACCATCAAGGCAAGCCATTGCTTTGAAACAGGGCCTATTTGATTGCTTGAGATTTACACCTCATTTTCACTAGGAGACAACTCGTGCATTTTAAAAAACTCAAGTACTGCATACTGTAGCAGGATGGTTAAATTTGTAACTATGCTCAAGATTCGATGTGAAAATATATAGACGAGACTATACGACGATATGGCTATAGATGTGTGATATCAGAGGGTTGTTTATTGTGCATTTAATATTCTACATCTACAGATATCTTCTTCTTCAAGTTTTCTCACATAATATAAGACTTCACTTCCATTCCTCCTGCCTATACGACCTAGAAATTTCATTTGTCCTTTTCTGATCACTTTTATCAATACGCTTTGCATACCAGTAAGTTGTAGCACTTCTTTATTGGTCTTCCTGTCCGGCCATGGAATTTTCATCAGCCTTCTAAAATACCACATCCCCGTACCTTCTAACTTTTTGTTCTGTATGTGGAAGTGTTCCAGTACTTGCAACCGTACAGGAGAACTGACTACACGTGAGATTCCACTGTTCGTAATATTGCGAACACAGAGATGTCTCTGGTCTTAGATATCGGGACCATCTTAGTAAATGTGTCCTTTGATATAGTTACACGCTTTCTGATTTTTTTCTATCCATTGAAACTTAATTAAAAACAAAAAATTACAACATATGCAGTTTACTGTGCCATTAAAAGTACGAAAGGACACAAACTTATCTATTCCCCATTTTGAATGGCACTTCCAATTCTTTGACTATGAAAAATGAAAAGTGCCAACTAGTCTGGTGTGAAAAAATGCAAACCAAGCTCTATTTCTCGAAGTTATTTCGGCTAAGAGCATCTCTGGATTGGATTGTTGTTTGGTATCATACTAGCCTGAAGAAGATACAAAACTAATGTAATGGGGTAGCTGCTGTTTACATCCTTATCAATCAGTACAGACGCTTTGTTGCTTCAATGAAGGAGATTGTCATTTCAAGTATAATTCCATTTTGAGTTACTTTTAAGTCATGGCTTCCAAACAGAAGCAAACTACGTAGCACGTTTGCGTCCATTCCATTTATATCTATACCGTAGATAGTAAGCTGGTGAAAGAGATCTCTATGCAAGAAATCATACTCTTGGTAGTGCAGGAGAACTGCTGCAATCGAGTGCACTGAAATCCTCGCCTAGCTTTGTCAGCTTTTTAATACCTTCAATGTTGAAGATGTCTTATAAGAGTTTCTAGTTGTATAATTGCAAGAAGTCTCCCTTTGAATTTGGATATAGACTAAGCATTTTTGATGTCTTGAACTAAGAGATTCCACTCATAAGGGACATTCTTAAAGTAGGTATTTGAAAGACGAATAGTTCTTCCAAAATTCTGTTCATAGTCATAGGGATACCTTAAATTAAAATGCTGTTCATGTTCAATTGCTATTTCAACAATCCTTATTTTGAAATAATGACACAATCTTCTGTACCACCTATGATAAAGGCTTTCCAAGCCTAGTTCGTTGTACAGTTTTTGTCTATTTGTGCCTTTCCCTGCTCCGGTTTCTGCTAATGCAGCTTGATATTGACTTTGTTCGAGTCACTTTGTAACATTCAACCTTAAGTCTGGATCGCATCTGTGATAAATACTATCTCCATACTTAAGGTGGGGTTGCACATAAAGTTTATAAAACTGTACAGGAACATTTCTAGAGACATACTTGGAGAGGTACCGTATTATTCCTATCCCTCTTCTAGCCTTTAGGAAAGTTTCCCTGATATGGCTTTGCAAACTTAACTTTGAATCTAGGACCATACTAATGTGTTTGTGGCTCCTTTTCTATCAATTTCGACATTTCCCAATTTTAAGGGATCGTGCAAAGGGGCATCCCTTTTAGTCAAAATCTCACTTATGCTTTTTCCGCATTTAAGTGTATTTTCCACTGCCAGGACCATGAATGCAATTTCTCAATGTCCCTGTTTAATTCTTCACTGCATTGATAGTTGTGAACAACAGAAAACAGTGAAGTATCATTAGCAAAGAGCTTAATGTTAATTAAGTAAATAAGGAAGAGTAATAGACCCAAGAGAGAGCCTAGTGGAGTCCCAGCAGATACAGTAGCCCAGCTTGAGCATTTACTACTTCATACTACTCGTTGCTGTCTGTTATTCAGAAAATTGTGTATTAACGGTAGGAAATCTCTAGATACACCACTACATTTCAGCTTATAAATTAGCATCTCGTGCCAAACTCTGTCGAATGCCGTAGAAAAATCTAAAAAGACTGCTCTTATTTCCTTAGAGGGAAGTTTCTCAAACGCACTATAAATCTTATGAGTAATAGATAAGATCTGATAAATCGCTGAGTATCCAGGTCAAAATCCAGATTCATGTGATGTTATTAGCTCATTGTTGCAGAAGCGGCAATAGACTTTCTCAAGAATAATTTTTTCAGCAATTTCCCCAAAACTGGGAGTAGAGAGATAGGATGATAATTCTGTTAATCTTGCCTACTTCCTTTCTTATGGATAGGGAAAATATTTGCATTCTTACACATGGAAGGAGAGCTGCTTGTTTCGAGACTTTTCTCAAATATCAAGTACAGGAGCTTTCTGATTTCTGTATCGCACTTTGCATCTGATGTCAATATGAGTCCAAGATATGTAAAGTTGAGCACCTGTTTAATTGGCTCTCCTTTACAGTTGATATTGCATATGGGTATTTGTTTTTGCTTTGAGACAGCCATACATTCAGTTTTCTTTACATTCAGCCCTAGTCCTCTCGCTTTCTTCCATTACTGTCTTGAGGATTCGTTGGAGTTATTTCTCAGAGTCTGCAATTAGGACAGTGTCATCTGCATAGCTCAGATTATTTATGTTCTGGTCGTCAGTGGCGTAACCGATATTGGTTTGGTCTAGGGCAACTGCTATGGAACCCAGGCATTTAAGGTCTTGAAGGGGCCCCCAAATACTTTCAAGAGATACGTCTTTTTGTACTATTTAGAGAAAAAATTAGGAAGGGGGCCCCGGTACTGTTACACGACTGCTGGTCGTTTACTTTCACTCCGTCATAATCGTAGATGCTGGGTAGAGTTATTTCACTGTAGATGTAAAGATTTTGTAAAATTCATAGGTCTTTCCCATTCTGATTTATGCTTTTGCATAATCGATGAAGCATAAGTATAGGTCTTTTTGAACTTCTATTGATATTTCCATACGGGTTTTGGAGCGTAAAAGATACCTTTCTCGTTCTGTTATCCGATACAATACCAAACTGAATCTGTGTACTTTCTGAATTTACTTTACCTCTGATTCCCTTCATGATAATATGAAGGGAAACTTTTGTTGGATGGCTCATGAGACTTATGGTTCTGTGTTGAGCACAATCTGCCTTTTTGGACAACGTAATGAATATTGACTTTTTCATATCTGCTAGACATTCTCCGGTGTCGCAGATGGTGTTCATAAACTTTGTTGTCTCTGTATTGTCAAAGTCCTCTAGGCTGTAATTACTTCTGCTCGTATACCATCAGGACCTGTTGCTTTCCTTCCTTTCACCTTACTTAATGCACGCTTAACTTCTTCTACGAGAATTGTTGGGGCCTTCCGTGACGATTGATAGGGTAGGTGGTGAATCTCTGGAGTTGTAAAATAAGTCTTCAATATATTCTGACCATCTATTAAGGATGTAATCTTTGTCTAAAAGGGTGTTCCCAGCTTTTGACTTTACGCATCTTGATTTCGTTGTTGATGTTATCCCAGTTATTTCTTTGATCTTTTGGTAAATACAGTTTGAGTTACCAAGCGAGTTACTGTCTAGTTCTTGACATTGGGAAGTGATCTACATGTCCTTACCTCTGTTACACTTTTTCTTGATCATCTAGTCTAGTAAGGCATACTTGAAGATCGTTTCTAGTACGACATTCATGAAAGCCTTCTCATTCAAAGCGATAGACCCAATCTCAACTCTCAGCAATCCTCTATATCCATGGTTTTGTTCTAATTTTCATATTGCTTATTCTGTTTTCTTTACTGTATGGTGCCTTTATTCTCTCTTGGGAGACTCATACGTAGTTCTGTTGTTCTATTTATAGTCCACCCTGTGTTATTTACCACTTCTTAATTTTGTCCTGTATAATGTTCCGTTCCACGTTCACTCCAACTCTGTGAGTCCTTCAACGTAGTTTTCTCTCACGTGTTTTTTGAGCTATCCTACGGAATCTATTTGCGCCCTCTCTCTACTATCCTCATACTGAAACATGATTCGAAACGGTTAAGTCACAATGTTTTTAAGATACACTATTTAAGTCACACCGTTTAGTTAGTTAAATTGGAATAGTTATATTTTTATGGAATAGTATTTATGATGGGAAGGACGAAACAACGGATCAATCGTCCATAATGCTAAATTCAAGAAATATGTGGTCGTATTCTTTTTGTCGTCGTTCTTATTACAAGGCATACTTTGTAATATCATTCATTGCTTTTCTCCTTTCTTCGATCAAGTTTAGGAAGTTCTGGGATCTATAGATGCACATACATCAAAATAGCAGGGATGGCAATTTAGTTAAATTGGGGCAACATACGCACTTTTAAGTGGTCAAGATCCTTGCCACTAAAATTGAGGTGAACTGCTGACATCGAAGCCTTTGACAACCAAAAAAGTACATCATCCATCTAGCAATAAGAAACAAATTCGAATAGTCAATTTGACTTCATATTCAAATATTTCAATGTTAGCGTTATGATTTCCAGAATTTTAGATTAAAGAATTACAGGATTAGAACCCAAGATGATATAAAATTCATCTTCACCAGTTTGCATTGTCTGCTCATTTGAGCAAGATGTTTGGTGCACACAAAGGAGAGACTTTGCTTGCTGAGATGTTGCAAATGGCTGGCTAGAAAAAATCTTTATGGGGTCGTGAATTATAAAGCATGATAAATGGAAAAGAAGTAAAGTACACACAGATAATGTAACTACTAATCCAACAAAGAAGCATACACTAATTGCTTGCCAACAGAAGCAAAAATGATTTCCAAAGCAACATTTTCAATAATTACAATAGAAGGGATTATGTCTTAAATTCAATGACGCACAATAAAATCTGTCGCTTGCAAAATCTAATTGGAAAAACAGGGCAAACTCAATGGATACCTGCATATTTCCATGGTAGTCCAAGCGAACTGAAGATGATGTTGAGTTGGGGAGGAGGCAATGTTTGCTCTCTTCTTCTGAGATGCTCCTGAACAATGATAACGTTGGGAAACCAGCAACACCATGTCTTTTGCAATGAATTGGATCAGAAGTGCAGTTCATCAAGTAAACAGATGTGTCATCTGTTGAAATAAATTAAGGTGCGTCATGATAATAACCCATATGTTGAATGAGCGGTGAACAGGTGTAGACAAGAGCCAGTTTGTGCACTTGAGTAAGCCAAATGGGAGAATGTAAAGCATTTGATGAAAGAGAATGCTATCACAGAGAATTCAGACCGTAGCAAAACAACAGTGGATAGATCACTCAATATCGCTGCTATCACACAATCAATACTACATGTACCAGATTAGGTACAAGGTTCAGCAAAATGCTGTTTAATATGCAATTATTTGCAACATATCGCATTTAAATGGCAAGAGGTGAATTCAAACGAGCTTTGACCATAGGACATAAATTTAAAGACAAAGGGACAGGAGGGCGGGTCTGGGACAGCAGGGCCTGAATTAAAGCTCCAGAAAATTTTCCAAGGGCAAATCTTAATAATAAAGAGCACCAATATGAAAAAGTCATCGACAGCATTCGTACCTTACAATAAAGGAAAGAAGCCAATTTTTACTAGTACATGAAGAAGGTATATTGCTTTAAAAGCATGGAATTGAGCCAAAGTATCTTTACCAACGGATTAGTCGCCATAATGCTTAAATCAACAGACTACCATATGTCCTAAAGTAGAAGCCTGCATAAAAGAACCTAGGTTTTTCCTAGGATCGATAGGTTCTTAAGTAATATTTTGTTATTCTCAATTCCATCCTGCAAGATTTTTAACAAGGTTCTTATATATCATCTTTTTCAAACAGTGCGGTGCAACCCCATAGGGGGCACAATGCGATTGTATAAGAATATGCGCCATTATATAAGAACAACGCGCCATTTCATCCTCTTTAGGGTTCCTATTTAGAGAGTTCAAAAGATGAAATTGCAGCCTCAAAGTTCTTATAAACATAGAGTCATTTATGCGGATTTCTACTGCAATCATCTTAAAAGCTATGAACTAATGAATCTTTAATCCATGTTTACTGGGCTTTACGAATCCTGCATAATTAACAGTACTAACTTTTTCACACGATCAAACTTGCAACCATTATGCAATAAAGTAGTACGATCATTAAAAAGTATCCGAACGCAAAGGTCAATACTCTCATCCCGGGGTATATTGGTAAATAAGCTGGAAATATCGAAGCTTGCCATGCAAAAGGTCTGATGTGGAATGGAAGAAATTTTCTTGACGAAGGAGAATGACTCTTTGAAAGTATATTGTTTAGACGTGAGTCGCTAGCTAGATTATGATAATAAGTCCCTATGGCAGAAAGAACGGGCCTAATGGGTGAATTAGGTTGTGCACCTTGGGAAGTTCGTATAAAACAGTGGGAGTACTACATGTGGGAAAAAGATCACGATAAACAGCATCCTCTCTGATAAAGGAAATGGCGTTGTCATTCTTGATGCATGGATTATGTTAATAATGTTATGTCTATTGTAGATGATAAGCCAAAATTTTTGCCGCTCGATGTTTATGCATTAGAACTCTGTCAGAAAAATGAAAAGAAGCTAGTTCCATTTCTTAGAGATATTCTACTCAAGAAAGGCCATATTTCGAATGCTGTTTATCATGGTCTTTTTCCACAGGTAGTACTCCCAGTGTTTTTATATGGACTTCCCAAGGTGCACAAACCAAATTCACCGATTAGGCCTATTCCTTCTGCCATAGGGACTTACAACAATAATCTAGCTAACTTCTTGGTTCCTCTGCTACAGCCACTCATATCTAACCCAATTTACTGTCAAAGATTCATTCTCCTTCGTCGAGGAAATTCTTCCATTGACAAGCTTCGATATTACTAACTAATTTACCAACGTACCTTTGCGTTCGGATGCTTTTTGACGATCGTAGTACTAACTCCTTTGCAGCCATACTGGTCGTTAAATGCTAATTGAAACAATGCAGATAGCGAATGCTTACATAATCGCTCAGCAAAATGTGTGAGGTTAGCAAAACTTGGCATCATTATCTCACAATAGCCACAATCTGCCATGATGAATATTACCTAAAAAATTAAACGAATGATGATGACTTTAAACTGTTGTACAGTTATTGGCAACATTGTTTTGCTTCTGATATGTCAATGTCAAGCAATACTAGCAATGTTACTTTCTTTCTTTCTCGGAATTTTTTCACCTAGTTGATCATTCTAAGAAGTAATCCATGGCTCGTTGATCTGTTGTGCTACAGTCAAACTCCAGTAAGCCAGATTACTTGGAAACAGACAAATGGAACAGTTGAATCTAATAACATACAGTGCAAAGGTCTGGTGCAAAGGTTGGTGCAAAGGTTTGGAATGATATCCCAAACGACATAAGAAATGCGGAATCTACTCACCTTTTTAAGCACAGAATGAAAACCTATCTCGAGGGCCAACAAATGAAAATCAACACAGAAGTAAGAAATCCCTAGTATGACCTCCTGGTAGAACAGGTTAAAGTCTGTTTCGTTTTATTTTTGTTTTGTATGTAACTACCTTAAGTTATGTTAGTAAATTTATAACTGAAGGAGTATCATGTATTATATATTTATACATGAAAAGCTTGCATATATATGAAAGCTTACAGAGATTGATAGATAATACAAGTCAGGAGATGCTAAATCTTTCTGAGTGTATGAGAATTAATAAACTCATCCCAAACCCTCAAAAAACTGAAGTTTTGGTTATGGGGATTCACTCAAAGCCAAACATTCTAGCCTGCCTGAGAGCCTGGTACTTAATAACCGTAGCACAAAAAAGAGATTGAAAAATATACTACCACAATCACATTATGCATGGTCTATTATGCATTAGTTGAAAGTCAATGACACTATGGTGATGTTTTTTGGGGTAGTTTGTCAAAAACAAAACTGGCTGCCCTTCAGAGACTCGACACACGGGCTCTCAAATGATCAAGAACGCTAAAATTAAAGATACTTGGTCATGTTCTGGGATGAACGTAGAAAACATAATTTGCTTTGATAGGATTGTGATGACCTATAAAAGCATACACAAACTTTGCCCAGATAGCTTCCTAGATAAGTGTATGAGAATTAATAAGCCTTGGAAGAGCAGCCCCATGATAAATAGGTTTGTGCTTTTTCTTTGATACTAATTATGCTGAACGGTTTTGTGTGTAAAGTTAATGAATGCCACGTGAAATAAACGATAATAATGTCACACTAAACTGTACACAACGCAACATAATTACGCTATAAACGCAACGCAACTAAAGGAGATATTTGTGTCTCTCTGATTGGTGTCTGGTAAATTGCCACTCATGCAATCTTCCAACGATTAGGAATTTTAGAGCATGTGCTTCCCTTATTATATTCACATGCAAGTTGTTCGTAGAGGTAAGAAATAACAGGGGCGGAGCGTCTTTCAACATGTTTTTCTCAACAGGACTATTTACATCAAGATCAAAACCCGACTTATACGATGCAATTATAGGAGCAAACTTAAAAAAAGTCCGACTTACTCAAACACCCGACCTATACAATCCGGCACACGCATTGCAAAACTAAAGCATTTGTACCAAGCGGACTGGGAGCGTACAGTTTTATTCTACTTATAAAATATCCGACTTACGCGAATCCGACTTAGTGAGTTTGACTAAAGTAGGAAATCGCAGTATGTGGCAAATATTCTCTGTCGAGTTTGCTTTATTGCGGCGTTTAGTAGTTTTTCGTGACTCAATTCATGTAGTTGGCTCCTATTCATTCCCCTTCATTCCATACTTGAAATAGTTGTATTCGATGGATCCCATCTAGTTCTTTGCTTTCATTTTTCATGAGTGCTGGTGCTCCAAAGTTGTACAACTCTCGATGTATTCATTTACAAAACCTTGGTATATTTCAGGACGGAAATCTCTTCTCTTATAAAACCAAAATCACCTACAAATAATTTATCTGCTAGCATGCATGATTTCCCAAGTTAGATTACGTTATTCAAATTATAGTTTACATATTCTTGTTTTTGAATCGCAGTAAAAACGTCAACAGCCCTGCCATCATAGCACTGCACTGTATCACACTTAAGGTTAAACCACGATTCTCCACAGAACATAATTTCTCCTCTGAACATAATGCACTTTTTCACAGGAATAGGCACCATGAAAAAGGTGGCTGAGGTTATAACGACAGAGAATAGAAGAATAAATGTTGCATATACAGCATAACATAAAATCTAAAATAACTGTTTCCCTACAGCAGAAATTAAAAAACAATTCAAACAAACAAACCAATTCAAGTCATGTAAAAGCTTCAACGTTGTACCTCCTTTGGTATCAAAGTGAATCTAACTTTCATCCCGAAAAAATTCTTCAGTAACCAACCCCCCAGTAAAAGTTGTAATTTTCTTCTCTTAGCAATAACAATTCATGCAATCAATTCAATTACAAATCAGAAGCATTGAAATGCGTGGTTTCTAGAAATTCAGATATCTTAATTATAACAGAGACAAAATACATGACACTTCCAAAGAACCAACTTTGCATTGATGGCTATATGCCACTCCTAAGAGCATATAAGAATCAGCCTGCGGGAAGTCTTCTAATGTATATTGGAGATGGTGTTCCTGCTACAGAAGTAGCAATACAAACTTTGACTTCCAGAGAAATGGAAATTAAGGTTGGTGAAACAAATCTTCAAAAAAAATGGCTATTGGTATCTAACGTCCTTCTTAACAATCAGAGGAATTCGTCTTTGAAGAACTAAGAAAAAGCTTGGAACTTTATTTATCTAATTATGAAAACTTTCTAGAGTTGGGAATTTTAGCTAAGATGAGAAAAACTCAGATTTAAAAGACTTTATGAATAGCTCTAATTTAGAAAATATTGTTAAGGAACCTACATGTTTTAAATCCAACAGTCCAACATGCATTGATCTGATACTTACAAGTGATACCAGCAGACTCACACATACTGCAACAATTAAAACTGAGCTATTGGATTTTCATATTATGATAGCAACCACTTTGAAAGGAAGTTTTCACAATAGAGGCCCAAAAGCTATAACTTGCAGCGGTTACAATAAATTCAATAACTCGCTTTCAGAGCACAGCTTCTGGAGGAACTTGCATCTGGCTTGCAGAATATCACTGTTGTGTCTTTGAGTGAAACACACAAATCAAACAAATAGTTTTATTAACTATTTTAGTATATTCACAGGCTCGGTTACACTATAAGAAACGCTGTACGTCTACTATGTCCGTAATGCTCACATTCAACGATTGATTATACTCGAGAACGCTACTGAATTTATACACATGCGATAGAAACTTCTAGAAGGCTACAGAACATTAATTACGTCATATATATGTTTAGACTATACAAGATTAGTCCCGAAAGTTCTGGTAACTGCGCCTAGACTATAGGGGAATGACCCGCAGGAATACTCATTCTACTTACAAATCGGATTAGACTTACGTCATTAGTATCTCTGTCCATAACACCTCCTCACTCAAGATGAGATCCTCTCTCCGTAAAAGTCAGGCTTCTTCTGGGCTCTCTTTGATCTTCTTGGATTTTCTGGTCCATACGAATTTGTCCCAAAATTTTCCGGCTCTTGAGTATCTTGCATTGGTGACGTAGCTATCTCGCAATTGGCACCCTTGGCACTATTAAAATCATCTTCTATTTGGCCTGGACTTATGTCGAAGTCATCCCCAACATTATTGTCCTCCAAACTAGACCAACGTGGTCTGAGTTGATCAATATGCCTTCTCCAAGTAGGGCCTTTGGGTAGCACACGCACATTAACACTTCTGGTTCCTAGGACTTTGACAACAGTAGCTGGTACCCATCTTGGCTGTTTATGTTGTCGTGGACTGTAGTACTTCGCATAACAAGGCGAACCAACTACGTACTTGTATGCAAGTTTCTGAACCGTTTGTAGGCTTTCTTCAGCTTGCTCTTTGGATGCTTTAGCTGCCTGTTTTCCTTGTGCTGTGTGCGCTGGTGATGGTATTATAGCATCTAATGTAGTACGGATTTGACGTCCATTCAATAATTCACTTGGTGACAATCCCTGGTCAAGCGGAGTTCGTCTATACTGCATTAGAAAGTCCTGTAAAGCTTCTTTGGGTGGACGCTTTGACTTCTTAACTGACTGCTTGAATGATTGCACGAGACGCTCTGCAGCTCCATTTGTAGCTGGGTGGTATGGCCCCCCTGTCAGGTGAGTGATTCCTCGTTCTTTACACCATTGTTGGAATTCCTCAGACTTGAATGTTGTAGCATTGTCTGACACAATAGAGTGAGGGTTACCAAAGTGTGCAAAATCTTCCTCTAAGAGACGAATGGTGGCTCTTGTGGAAACAGCTATAGTTGGATGAATTATGGGATACTTTGAATATGCATCCACAACTACTAACCAATTTTCACCCATGAAGTTAATTGCATGATCCACATGAACTCTACTCCATGGCTTTTCAGGCAGCATCCACGGATGGTTTGCTGGCCTTCATGGATTGTTCTGGTGCTCAGCACAGGAAGTACATGACTTCGCTACTCTTTCAATATCTTTATTAATGTTGGGCCAATATACTACAGATCTAGCTAACTGTTTCATTTTCTGCATTCCAAAATGACCCACATGTATTAAGTCCAGAACTCCCCTGTGTAACTTTGTAGGTATAACTATACGTGCACCAAGGAAAAGACAACCATTTTCAACACACAGTGAATCTGACATCTTC
>WIPJ01000901.1:296618-318438 GCA_018155075.1 Cassiopea andromeda
TTAAAGGCTTTAATTTCTTCTGAGTCGATCCTCTGAGGCCAACCTTCCTTCACATAGCGCATTACTTGAGCAATTATAGGATCAAGCTTCGATTCTTTGGTGATCAGACCAGGTGCAGTTGGATTCAGCTGTAGGCTCACTTGCTTGATTGTCAGCACTGTACTCACCTCTTCTTTCTCTTCCTCCCCATCAAAGAAAATGTCTTCACCTTGAGGTAGCCTGCTTAGTGCATCTGCATTTCCATGGTCACTTGTTTTCCTATATTCAATGGTATAGGCATATTGGTTTAGAGTCAATGCCCACCTTGCTATTCTATTGGCTGCAATGGCTGGAGTACCTTTTGAAGGACTGAAAATAGTCAGCAAAGGCTTGTGGTCTGTTACCAGAATAAATTTCCTGCCAAAAAGAAATTGATGAAATTTCTTCAAGCCAAATATTACTGATAACGCTTCTTTGTGTACTTGACTATATTTCCGCTAAGTCTCCGTCAAAGTCTTTGATGCATTTGCTATAGGGCGTTCACTACCATCAGAATATCTGTGAAACAGTACTGCACCAATTCCTACACTTGAAGCATCACAGGCAATTCCAATAGGGGTTCCTGGGTCAAAGTGTGCCAAGATAGTATCACTGGACAGGACTTCTTTCAAATCTTGGAAAGCTCTTTGTTCCCTTCCAGTCCATGACCATGGCTGATCTTTCTTGGTGAGGTCAAAAAGTGGTGCTGCTCTAGTTGACAGATTAGGGATCCATTTCCCGTAAAACTGAACTGAACCAAGAAAAGACCTTAACTCATTTGCATTTTTCGGAGCAGGCATCTTCATTACTGCTTCTACTTTGTGTCCTTTGCTAACACCTTTACGTGAAAGAGTGTGTCCCAAATACTCAACTGATGGTTGTGCAAAAGTACACTTCTCCAATTTGCATCGAAGACCTTTGTCTTGTAATCTTTGCAGCAGTGCACGAAGGTTCTCAAGGTGATCAACAGCATTACAACCACTAACTAGTATATCATCTAAATATACAGCCACTCCAGTTAGATCTCTTGTGATCTTTTCCATTATCTCTTGGAAGTATCCTGGAGCTGAACTGATACCAAAAGGTAGCCGTTTCTGCAGCAAAACACCTCTGTGTGTACTTAGAGCTAACTTTTTCTGGCTCTCAGGTGACAATTTCACTTGATTGTAAGCGTCTGCCAGGTCAATCTTGGAGAAGTAATACCCTCCACATAGACGATGTATCAGCTCATCAGGTAGTGGCATAGGCTGTCTGTGGGTTTCTAACTGTGGATTCACTGTTACTGAATAATCCCCACATACCCTTATCTTGGCTTTCTTCTGGCCTGGAAGCAAAGCCTTCTTGATTGGCACTGCTGGAGTTCCATATTCACAGAATGTAGTGGGTTCCCAAACACCTTTCTTGATGCCGACCTCATATGCCATATTTAGATCCTCCAACATGGCGTATGGTACAGTTCTTGGTTTGCAAAATAGTGGTTTTGCATCACTTTTGAACTTAACATCCAGCTCAAAATCTTCTAAGCAACCAAGCTCTTCTTTAAATAAATCAGGAAATTCAGCACATACCTTCTTGCAGCTATTTTCCAATTTTAGATCTGGAGACATATCCTCCATGACTGCATTGATGCTACTGAACAGTGGTTCATCGAATAAGTCATTTATATCCAACTTCAGGGTGCGTATTGCTTTAAGTCCCAGCAAATTACCAAAATCTTCCCACACATTAACATTAATGGTGGCTTTTGTTGGCGAATTTTCCATCCAAACTTCGGCGGAAAATGTCCCTAATACTGGAATCTTGTTCCTAGTACAGGTCAAATACTCACACAATGGTGGCTCTAAAGTTGGCTTACCCACTTTCTCCCATACGTCTTTGGAACAGAAGCTGTCTCGGGAACCTGTATCCACATCAAACTTTACAGGCTGGTTATTCACTTGTAGTGATACTTGTAACCTATCTTCCTCTGATCTTAAGGTTGTGCTAACAGTTTGTGGTAATCTTACTGTAATTGATCCCACTGTTGGCTTATTCTGTGTTGTCTTAGACTTGCAGACTGCTGATAAGTGCCCTTTCTTTGTACAATTGTAGCACTCAGAGTCTCTGAAAGGACAGTCTTGGGGTTTGTGACCTGCCCTTCCACATCGGTGACAGGGCTTTGTGTCATTCTTGGTGGCACCATTCTTCTTGTTGGATTGTTTCTTCTGGAACTTGCTTTTAACCACCTTATTGACTGGAACTGCACCAATGCCATAAGTGGTCTCTTTTGCTGCTTCTTCAGTCTCAGCTGCTATTTCAACTGCTCTGCTAAAAGTGAGTTCATCATCTTTCACTTTGAAAAGGGCCTTAATGACAGCTTCATTCTTGATAGAACAAATAAACTTTGTTCTCATGCTTTCATCTTGAGGGTCCTTTATGGCAGTAAAGTCGCAAGTTGCCGCTTGTTGTCTGATTCTTGCAGCCAACTCTTGAACAGTTTCACCAGGTTTACGGTTCATGTCAGACCAAAATCTATACCTTTCACGGACCACAAAGCGTTTTGGATCGAACTGCTCCTCCATCATTGTAATTATCTCGTCCAAAGTGAGCTCGTTCACATCCTTTGGTGGGTTACATTGACTGGCTAGTGTACACAACAGCTTGTATGTTGTAGCAGACTGATTCGTTAAAAAAACTTGGGACTGTTTTGCATCAGGAATGGAATTAGCACCCACAACAGTCTTGAATCTAGCCAAGTAATCCTTCCAAAGTTCAGTAGAAGGCTCAAATGCGACAAATGTTGGTGAGCCCACCTGTGTAAATAGCGATGGCCCTGCTCCGGCAACTCCACTAGCCCCCAACTGAGAAGCTAGCAGCTGCATCTCCTCTCGATGCTGCCTTTCTTGTTTTTCCATTAACTGAATCATTTGCTGTTTCTGCGTTTCGGCTTGTTGTTGAAGTAAAACTACCAATTCCGCCAGTTTTGACATTTTCGCCATTCAAGGTTATCCAGAAGAATGTAGCAGTAACCGTATAAATCCCGTTAGAATATCCTGTCGACTGCGCCAATAATTTGTTGTGTCTTTGAGTGAAACACACAAATCAAACAAATAGTTTTATTAACTATTTTAATATATTCACAGGCTCGGTTACACTATAAGAAACGCTGTACGTCTACTATGTCCGTAATGCTCACATTCAACGATTGATTATACTCGAGAACGCTACTGAATTTATACACATGCGATAGAAACTTCTAGAAGGCTACAGAACATTAATTACGTCATATATATGTTTAGACTATACAAGATTAGTCCCGAAAGTTCTGGTAACTGCGCCTAGACTATAGGGGAATGACCCGCAGGAATACTCATTCTATTTACAAATCGGATTAGACTTACGTCATTAGTATCTCTGTCCATAACAATCACGTTCTTAAATGATTGTAACAAAATAACAAAAGGAGTTCTAGACACGCTCTGTGTAAGAAGAAGTACATTCGAGCAAATGATGGCCCCTTTATGACCAAAGAGCTTAGGAAAGCAAACATGAAGCAGCTAAGATTGAAAAATAGGTTCAACAAATGTAAGACAAATGGAAATTGGATTGCTTTTAAAAAGCAAAGAAACTTTCGTGTAAAATTACACCCTCAATGAAAGAAGTCATACTATAGAAAACTGGATCTAAAGTAGTCAGTGACAATAAACAATTTTCAATTTTGGAAAACTGTAGAACCATTTTTTTCAAGCAAAATTTATGGAACCCATCATTTTGGGGTTCAAAAACCTAAAGCAACTATTCAAATCTTCAAACCAATAATTCTACTGGGGGTACCATGCAAAAATTTTTATTTTGGGGGCCTTGACCACTGCGCTCTGCAATTAACAGCCTGAATTAGTTATTGCAATACATCACAGCAAAAAAAGTCGATTTCAGGCTTATGTGGCCTGCTGAAAAGCAGACATTTGATGACATGCATTCAGTAGCGTGCTAGGAGAGTATTCTCTAGGGGGCACTTTCACTACTGAGAAAAATGGCGCCTCCTCAGACCTCAAATTGGCGTCCCCTCAGACTTCAAACTGGCTCCCCCTTAGACCTCAAAAAGTATGTTGAAATTTTGCTTTCTTGGTTTAGCGACCCTAAAAAGAAATTTTCTGGGGGGAGGGGATTTGCCCACCCGGCCAACACACCACTGCCTCTATTTATGGTTTCTTAGATACTGATCTTGTTGCTATTTCGCAATATTAACTCGCATGATCGATAACTTCAGTGTCGTATCAAAGGTTCACATTTACCTGAGATTTCCATTCTGAAGTGAAAGCAGTGCATGTGTGAGTGTGCAAAATATCGTCATGGTAGTGGAAAAGCATCAAAGTTTTTGATCAAAGTGCAGTCAAGTTCAGGTAGCAACTACCATATTCCACAAGGTAGTCGAAGTGTCTACGAGCCTGATGGCTGCGAATAATGAATAATGCTGTGCTTTCAGTTCCTAGCACTCACGTCGCTTGCCCTCCACCGAAACTGCAAGACGAGTTTCAGAAGAAATTGCATAGAACACCTCTAATTCGGCCATCGAACAGGCAAGCCTATAGGAACAAAATAATACGCACCACTCGTGTCATGTCTCCCAAAGAGCGCAAAAAAATCTTGCAAAAATGGTCTACTAAAGTATTGCGAAAAAGACGAAACTTCTGATTGCCTGAAATGAATTATTTCTTGCGAGATTGTAGCCTAGATATTGAAAAAGAGATTTCCAAATGCTGCCTGACGCTAAATTAAGCGATCGGTCTGAAAATCAAGAATTTATCTCCTCGAATGTGCTGAATCGTCAAGAGGTCATTGAATTAGACCATAGAAATGTGTACACATCGCAAATTGATTCCAAAACTGATCGAGCTTCTTGTTGCCATTTCATGAAAAGGATGAACTTAATACCAAGAGGAAATGCTAAATGTTCATATATAGTATGCAGTGTATACCATTCCCAAGGCTAATTTGAGTATTCACTAGTTTCACACGTTGTTCTACCACTGTTTTTGCATGATCGTACATAGATTTGGGGGCGCGAGCCTCGTTTACATCTCTGAATGAGACAAATTTCATGCAATGGGGCACCACACCCCCCCTGGAAAGAGCTTTGTCCGTAAATCTTGCTTATTATCCGTAAATCGTTGGCATTTGTGAGGAGTTTTGCATCTGTTAGACACAAATTTCAGCCTGTCATGTGCTGAAATAGGTGTGTAGCACTGTTTCGGCAATATCAGTGGCTTCAGTAAGTTTAATTGGCACACACTTGGCAGTTACATTAGCATTCAGTCAACAGCTACTTCGGCATAAATTCCAAAGTTATGTTGGGATACATTCGACTGTTTCATCGGCATACATTCGACAACTCCATCGGATTTTTTAAAAGTTTTGCAACGTGTCGGTAATTTTCCTAATGCTGGTTGTATCGATTCCAATTTTGTGTAGCAATTCATTCACTCATTCATTCATTCATTCATTCATTCATTCATTTATTCATTTATTCATGCTTGCATCTTTCTACAGAGGTATAAATTCAGCTCGGTAATCAACTGTTTTACAATTGGCCCTGTCAAACATAAAGTATCTAAATTTACAAGAACAAGAAAATACAGATGCATTAAAATAATACTTATTAACAGTATCTACTATGTATCCTATGAATTATGATAAAAAAATACATCGAAATAGAAAAATAAAACTAGCGTAAATAAAAATAAACTTCTTAAATGATTTTTGGAAGGGGCGCTTTTTTGATCATTATTTAATTGGTTCCAAATCTTGGTACCATGGTACGTAAAGAATTTCTGACCATTGGAATTTGTCCTCAAAGGAACACAGAGATCTGTTTGTGTATTTCTAAGCTCTCTACGGTGGACTAGGGTAAAATTTCAATACACGTCATTTAGATATGATGCTCCAAGATCATGCTTGACTGCCTTAAATGTCATAGTAATTGTTTCTTTGAATACTATATCTTTTACAGACGGCCAGCCTAGTTCTTTCAGCATAGATGTGACAGATTAGTCATCAGGGTTATTAGACACTAGGTCGATGTTAATTGCAGTAATAAGATCATCTATATTCTTAGTAGAAAAAGAATTATTCCACACTTAAGAAAATTAATAAAAGAAAGCATTACCAGTTTAACTGTTGCTCGCCCCATGAAATCGGAAAAGTGTCCTGAAATTGATTTCTTAATCGGTGAGGTGTTTTCGATGATTTGAGACCATGTCTTATCAGTCAATAACGGCATTCCCATTACCTTTTTAGTAAGCGTTTGAAGCTTTCTAGTTTTCTGAAAAACAATAAAAATTGTACACTCAAAAAGATAATCTCAGAAAAAGAAGACTAATATGTACTGAATACTTTACTTCTTGCCAATACGAAGCTATGTAAAATGTCCCCTAAATGCGGACATAATCTGCAAATTAGCCTTGGAAAAACTAGAAGTGTTTCAACTTGCCTGCATGGATTAATACTTGCTATGATATTAAATACGACTTACTTTATTAGTTTTCACTTCACGTCTCCAAAATTTGAATTAATTCAATTCTATTCAAATTGTATAGGGTCCCCCTGGGCTCAATGGGCTTTCTCAATGATTTCATCTATTTTCTCCCAATATTGTACAATATCAGAATTCACGGTTCCCTCTTTTTGCGACGACCGCAATGCATCCTGGTACAAGTGGTATTAAAAGCGCAAAATTCAATTAACCAAAACATTGGTTGCGCGTAAACTATGGCAGAATCTCGAGACAAAACGGACGAAGTTATGGATCCTAGTGCATTATTTGAAGGTAAACCAGACCCTATTTTTTTAAAAACTCTTGCACGGGTATGGAGCTAACTTCTAGTCAAGAAAGAGGTAACGGGGTGGATAAGAATGAAGAATTGTGTGGAACGAGTACTGATGCTGTATCCATTAATGCTGTTCAAAACAACGGCAAATGGTATATTGACCTGAAATACATGCCAATATTCACCAACAAGAAGCTAAACGACAAGCTTATTAATAATGCAGAGACAATGCCAGACAAAATTTCACCTAAGCACCCAGGAATAAGCAGCATGGCTACAGATTATGGCAGGAAGGATATTTTTCAAGCGTTGACGTGAAGCCCAATGTTTCAGCTAATGGAAAACAACTGCTTCTGGTAAAATCATCAGTAGCTGCTTCAATGAAAAGTACTAAATATGTAGTCTACTGCCACTTGAACCAAGAAACAGGAGATAAAGCTCATGCCAAATGTAGTTGCAAAGCAGTACTAGGTGGCTGCTGCAGACACTTTGCTGCTCTTCTCAATACCCTGTTGGACTATTCAAACCTTGGATTATCCTACACTCCTGAAAATACAACTTGTACAAAAATGCTACAGAAATGGAACATCCCAGGTAGAAAATTGAACTCTAATGTGACAGTAATGTTCAGTGATATACAGTTTGAAAAGTCAGATTTTATGAGAGACATAGGAGTGGCAAGAAAAGGCCACTGGTACAAGGTTATGGAGATGTTTATTGTGCTACTCCTATTTCTGCAAGAGAGGTTTCCCCAAGTGCTACTAAGAATTTCGCTGATGGCCTTGAAGAGGCCGGCCATACAAAAATGCTAGCAGAAGCATTAAAAAGCAACAACTATGAACCATGTCATTCTTTTGCATCTTATATTAATCTGTCAAAGAAGGCAATAGTAGAAATTAGAGATGTCAGCCCAAATGAGCAGAAAGGAGTGGACATTTTTGTAAACATGACTGAAACTGTAAGTGAAAATCTAATTGAGAATGAAAGCTTCAAAAAAGAAAATAATGGATATAGTATATGTAACAATGCTAAGAGCTAAGATGATTGAGCTGCAAACAAGAGATCAATGCCAAAGCAGACTCTGGTTCTACGAAAGATTAAAGCGCTTAAAAGCATCATTCTTCGGGTGTGTAATGAAAAGAAGACAGCATTTACCCAACATCAATTACAGATGCAGTAATAAGAAAGTCTCCAAAGAAAGCTTCCATTCCAGCAACACTTTGGGGTCTAGAGAAGGAAACAGTTGCTCTTGAACAATATGCTAGTGAAAGCCTAAATTAACACCAGTTTGTTATAAAATCAGGTCTTGTAATAAATCCTGCCTGACCATACTTAGGAGCAAGTCCTGATGGAGTCATTGTTGAACATGGAAAAGCTGTCGGTGCTATTGAAATAAAGTGTCCATTTACACAAAGAGATATGTCAATTGATGATGCTATCAAAATGAAAGAATTCTGTTTATTCCTAAATGAAAATGAGAAGCCATCATTTAAAAGAAATTATAAGTATTATTTTTAGTGTCAAAGGGTGGTGGATATTCTTCAGCTAGAATGGATTGAATTTGTAGTATACACCAAGAAAGAACTCTTTGTTGAGAGAATTGAATGTGATGCAGCATTATGGAAAGACAAGATGCTACCACAACTTTCTGAATTTTATACTTCTTATACACTGAATAACCTGTGACTAACAGATATATTCTATTTTTAGGAACTATGACATACAATTTGTATAAGCACATACCGTTTTGTGTATGCTCAGGTGCACACTCAGCCCCTGCTAGCTAATTTTTCAGGAATTTTCCATCCAGCACTTTCTTATTCCAATCCCCCGCCTATTAAGTTTTTACAGTAAGATCTCACCCAAGGCAATTTTTAGAGGAGATACTTTGGCCTGTAGATAAACCTCTCATGAAGAAAATCACACTGATTGCATGTGCTATATCACAACTCTGGAACAAACAGTTGATTGTCATTTGAAATACAACAATGTAGATCATTTTACAAAGTTTCATACCGTGTGTATAGAATCAGTGGTTCTGTCTTCAATTTACAAAGTTATATTCTTGCATCAATGGTGGTAAAAAGTTAGTGAAATAAGCACACACAGTCCACATTTTGTTTAAGTTTGCATCCATGCTGATTGAAAAACTTGTTTTCAAAATTCTGAATACTTTTATTCGTCTTATAGCTCTTTTAACATGGACACAAACAGCTGCAATACATCTTGTTCCTGTCTCTTCTTCAATAGTAAGGGAAGAGTGATCTCTCAAAAATGGGGGAATGTTCAGTGCTGCATTTTTAGGCATGTCCCTTGTAATATCAAAGCCCTTGTCAGCCATAACACTGTCTCCATCCTTATCAGAATTGTTTTGGCACTGAATAGGCTCCATACCCATGCAAGAGTTTTTACAAAATAGGGTCTGGTTTACCTTCAAATAGTGCGCTAGGATCAATAACTTCATCAGTTTTGTCTCGAGACTCTGCCATAGTTTACGCGCAATCAATGTTTTGATGAAATCGATTTTTGGCTTGATACCACTTACGCCAGTATGGATTGTGGTCATTGCGAAAAGAGGAAACCGTGAATTGTAGCTGTGGTTTTATAATTGTAACACCCTAAATGCTCTTAGTGGATGCCATTCCCATTGCTCATTCTTTTTTCTGTTGTGAGTAAGGCAGGCCAGAAGGTGAGCAGTTCAAGGTAAGAATTGCTTGTTATCGGAGTGGAACTCTTTTCTTGAAGCAAAACATTACATTCCAATATGATAATGATGCCCATCACATTGCAATGGAGTGTAATACGCTTGCTTTCAGTGCCATATGTGTAATTTTGTATAGCTTGATTGACGTCTCAGAAGAAGTCATTTTAAAAGATTCCTTACAAACCGGGGCACAATGGGTCAATGAGTCGTAAGATTACGTGTCACATTCTCAGCATGACTAGTTTTCCATTTAAAGCAGTGGAAGTACTGTTAATATCTCAAAAAGAACATTCTAATGCAATTATATTTTATGCATATTATCTGGTATGTATTGATTTTGCCTTGTTAATAATTCCTGCCTTGCACAGTTATTGAGCTCCTGCTACATATGTTCCTTTACTTTGGCTGGTCTATCAACTCTGTAATGAACACAAATTTGAACTTCCAGTATTAGAAATTGACTTCAATATTTCAGGCTTGCACTTGCAATTCGTAATAGGTGGCTTCTCTCTTTTGTTCTGAATCAAATGAAATCAAGAAGATTTGCACTTTGGAATGCAGTACCTACACATTAAATGCCCTATTTTATAGTTTATTCCATATAATTCTTCTTTCGCCTTTAGACGGTCCAAAATGCATTCTTAATGAATACACTTTTTGACATATTCATTCAGAAATACTTTAAGTGACCGTTTTATGAGTATAGTATAGTTGTGAATGCTGTCTTCACTGTCAAGAAATATTCTAGCGTGGACATGTTGCATAACTTCCTTGAATTCATCTACTTGTTGGTGTAAACACAAAAGAACAGAAGCTTTCTTAGTGTATGATAGCAAGATGAAGAAGCGTATTAGATTGAATTATGAACATATTAAGCAACATCTTGAGTAGATTTGAAAACGCCCAATATTGCCTACACTGGGACACCTACACTGGGGGGCAGGGGGGCAGGTGCCCCCTATGCCCTCTTCCATGGAGGGGAAAGGGCAAGAAATGCTCTTCATACTGAGCCATTTCTTCAAGTTCATGTCCATCACTAAAATTCCTGTTTGTGAAGGGGCTTCTTGCGAAGTCGTAGATAGTTAGGTTCAAAACATAATTTTTGGAGACAAACCGCTAAGCCACCAAATTACCACGATATAAGTAGGAGTGGGCTATACTGGAGCCAAAAATGAAAATTTCATGCAATCTTTGTTGCACCAAGTTCTTTCCATGTGTTTGGGTACCAGTTGAAACAAGAAAAAAGAATTTTTGAAAAATGTTAATTTTGGTGGGTTTGCACCCCAAAAAACCAAAAACGACCAATTTAGCACTTCCGTCAATTTTCTATCATAGTTTAAATATGTATGTGTGATACATCTTACTATATGTTTTTGGGGGTACAGAATCCAGAAAGGGAGCTAATTTGATGATGTGAATACATCCACTTCCAAAAATGTCTAATTTTGGATTTTGCCCCCAGTAAAAAACCCGTTTTTCCACATATTTGTTTTCCATTCTGTGCTATTAGCCCAATGTCTCACAGATGAAGAGTAAAGGGGGTGTTATTCTATTTGAAGACACAACTAACAAATCACAAGTTATTTGATTGTATCTCTTAGTGCTTTTAAACTGAGTTTTTACTGACAATAAGCACAACCTGGGGTAGCTCTCACCCCCCTCACCCCCAGCAAATTGGAGATGGAAGTTTCAAAAGAATTGAAAACTAACTATGTTCCTCTGCACCTGCTGTGTAAATCTCACACATGTGAAAAGTTTGATGAGTGCAATGTCAAAACCCTCTCTCAAATTGAATCAAAAATCAAACTTCGTGAGCAAGTTGAAAAAAGCGAACCACTCCTTAAATCCTTTCTCCGTTCAAAAAGATCTGTGGTTGTTGATGTCGTCATTCCTGCCCTCCATAAATTAGTTGCAAGAGATGGTGATGGCAAAACTACATCTTTGGCAGATGAGTTCAGTCTAGTTCTAGAGGAAGATGGTGTGTATAAAAGTTACAGTTTGTACAAAGAAAGAAGGTTTGCTCAAATGGGTTATTCAGCTGGAGCTATTTTTGACTGTTTACCACAGTTTCAGAAACTGTTGGATAGAACTTCAAAAAACAACTTGCTTGTTCGTGCCTGCAAAATCTACCTGGAAAGTTCTTTCATCACTGCTTCATTGAAAGTTCTGTCAAATTTCACCTATTATGTGACAATGCCATTTTTGAATCTTGTTGAATGTTGTGATCGAACACAGTTGGTTGAACTTCTGCCTCAGCTTTACTCAGATCTACATGATGGAAAGTGTGAGAGTGAAGCACTGCTTGCCTATAGAGTTCCTTGGACCCATGTAAAAATTAATGATCACATGTTAACTTCTGAATTAGAATTACTCATGATGAAAGAAATGTGCATTACAGCTGCAGCCGGTCTGAAACTTCAATGTTCCAGGGAATACTGGGATGAAGAAGGTGACAGGAGGGCCACAGCTATCCATGAATTATCAAGAGAGGAGCAAAAACATCTGCCCACAGAAAATTTAGTCACAGAGAGATACCTTGCACATTTTGGAGCACTTGCCTCCCAGTCTGCCAAACATTCAAATCGCTTTTTTAAAGCAAAGCGAATCCGAGATGACTTGACACTATTTACTAAAGAAGATCCTCAGTATGACAACAAAAAAGCGTATTATAAGATACTGGATGAGATGGAGAGAAGTTGGACTGAAAAACAGAAGTAAATTTTGAAATTGAAGATTCAAGATTCAATGCTGAAGAAACAACGAGCAAATGATTTTATTGATGTCATTTTGAAGAAATGCAAAGAACATGGTGGTCCTGTCACCAGTATCTCGGAACTTAATCAATTGTGTCTAAAATACAATGACAATGACATCAAGAAGTACCTGAGACAGGAAATTCAATATCAAAAGGCAGCACACAGAAGAGACAGCCAAGAAAGACCAGGTCTCTACAAAATTAACAACTTGACCAGTGAAGAATTGACTGAACAAATGGCTCTTCTACTTGCAACTGATGAGCAGGATAGTGGCATACTGTTCAACACAGAAGAGGAAATTGTGGACATTATATTAGACAGACATAGCAGTAACAGAAATGAACTTAGCACATCACATGACATAACAGTAACAGTAACAGGAAAGTCCTACGAATATCAACAGCCTCTTGCAGTTGTTTGGGATCAAGGTGCTGGGAGAACATGGTATGTTGGATTCTTCATTGATGAAAATGATGACGGTACTATTCGAGTTGATCACTTGGTGCAGCAGGGTGAAGGCCAATTTGTTTGGATGAGACCTCACCATGATGACATACAGGATGTAAGATATATTCAGATAATTCCATGTAGTTTGACTGGGGGCTGGGAAGTCACACGGAGGTCAGCTGTATTCAAACTGAAGAATGCTGCAGAGATCAGCATGGTGTTTCAGCAACTATTTAATTAAAGAAGAGGGTATTAAAGCCATAATTGTTGTTGATTTAATTGCATTTTCCTGTTTTTTTCTGCTAATAAGCACTATAATATTCTTAGAGCAAACAAATACGTGAAAGCCAGCTATTTTCCAATATACTGGGGCTTCTTAAGTGAAAACAAACCCAAAATTAGTCATTTTTGGGAGTTAATGTATTAATATCATCAGAATAGCTACACTTTTGGATTATGAACCCCGAAAAACATAAAGTAAAAGTTTTCACGCATACACATTTGAATTACATCATAAAATTGACAAAATTGCCCTTTTCTCCCAGGGTCGCATTTAGTTTTTTAGGGTGCAAACCTCCAAAAATTAAAATTTTTCAAAAATTCTTTTTTTTCATTTCCCCTGGCAACAAAACACATGCAAAGAACTTGGTGCAAAAGAAATCCAAGATTTTTGTCTCGTATAGCCCACTCCTAATATAAGTATGAAAACAATATACTAAGCATCTTCGCTCTGGAGGAGAATCTGAAGACCGAGCTCTACCCATGAGGAGGCACATACAGTAGAAACCCGCATAAGAGAACCTGTGCTTATAAGAGCCTTGAAGCTGCTATTTCTTCTTTTGAGCCCTCTACATAAGAACCGAAAAGAGGCTAAACTAGAAAATTGCTTCTTATATCATGGGAAACATGCTATCTAGTTTAAAAACTCAAGATTACCGTCATAGGCTGTTTGTGCATTGATCGAATTTTTACAAAAAACGCAGGACACATTCATTATTCCAACTTTACAAGAATCCGTAAGGCTTTTTCAGACTTTGTCAGTCAGTCAAACAACAGATTGCAAGTTACCAATCATCTGAGATCTAACTATGCTTTTCTGGATGGAATTTTCACGCTGATTTCAAATATTGAATTAGTTTTTCTCTTACACGTTACGCTTTTGAGATACAGATGAAATGATCCCTTATTTTACCATAAACAAACAAACATGAGGCATCAAGTCGAAATTAATATCACAAGCAAATTTTCTATTTTACTTAAATATCCTTTGGTGAAGAAAATAAAACTTACGGAAGATCTACCTATGCTACTATGGTTCCAGGATTTTATTCGAACCATGTCCAACCATTTTTATTCTAAAAGAGACTGTATCGATATTTTTTATATCTAATGCTATAGTAGATTATTCTTTTTCTTTGGCAATTTCATTTTGAACTTCATCTATTTTCTTCTCACTTAATTTGCTTATTCAACGCTCCATACTACAAAAAGAATGTTGGAAAACTCATTTTCACAACTCAAATCTAGCAAATTTCACATTTACGATTAGAAGTGTATCAAACAATATAATGTGGTATTTATGTGATTGGGATTCTTCATTTATGGGATTTTCACTAGAGTGTCTTTTCGGCATTATCACGATACAACATCTAGAAGTGATCTGCAATCATGCTTTCATTTTAACATATCTAATACTGAGTTTCCACAGTCTTGTTTTCTAATGGAAAATGTTCACATTGCTCATTATTAACTCCCTAGGATTCTCAGAAAAATAGTACCTGTTATCGCTTTATTAGCTAATTGCTATAGCTTATCAAACTTTACTTAAAAATAACACTTATACCTTATTCATGATACGACTTCTATTTAGATCTGGTCCATAGTACACTGGTGGCTTTTCCTTAATTAAGCAAATATCCATTGTCGTGTTTAAGAGACAAACCTGTCAGAAAAAAACAAGGAGATAAAAACAATTTACAATAAGAGATTCAGTATAATAAATCTTTTAGCAGTATTATTTATTAAAAACTCTAAATCTATCCGACGATTCAATTCAATTTATTTACTATCTTTTCGCACAAGCATGAAGTTTCTGCACCAAAATCCTTGTAACTGACAAAGCAAGAACAGAATTCAAATGAAATTGACGACATTTCGTTCGAAATGAAGTATCGTATACGAAACTTTATACATCTTCAAGCATGCGCATTCACCGGGAAAGAATCCTGTGTCAGCATGAAAACAATATTTCAGTAATCTGGAATAATATCCACTAAAAGGGAACAAGGAGGGAAACCTGATTCTAACGCTTTCTTTAAATTAATTTTTGCGTCCAAAAAAGAAATTACATTGCTGATTGTCTATAAAGTTGATGGCGATATCTTGAGTAAGATATAAATCAATGATCTTACATGCTGTCTATCAAAGATTCTTTGCTCATCTGGCAAAATTTTCAACACTTTCAAAATGACATGAACGTTCCATGGAGTCGGTACAATGCCAGTGAAGATTTTCTGTTTGACATCATCTTCTGTGTTTGCTACTATTATTGTAGAAAGTAGTTGGCTTAGTCAAAATATTACCAAAATACCAACAATAAAAGACTGCAAATAAGCAGCCGCAATATTTGCTGCAATATGGCAAAAGGCATTTATTTAAAAAAAATAATATCGGCAGGAAATTTGAATAGAAAGCAATTTACTTTGGAATGTGGAACATGGAGCTGCTGATATTCACTCACTACAGTACATAACCCGTTTGTGAACGAAGCCATATCATCAGAATATTAGCATTGAATTATTGGGTGATATAAAGATGAAATTATCATAGCGCAAAAAGGGTTATTTTCATCAGTAAAAGGCTAGTAATACCTCCGAAAGCATGTTGAATTCCCCAAAATATTGCAATGAAAGGGATGCTCTTCACGTCTAATATGTTTAGATATCTTGAAATGACTGTTGAATTTCACAATATTAACATTACAAAAATACTGACATTAAGACGATTCCATTGCATATTGTAAAAAGATGCAGGTTGAAAATTCAAAAGCTACGTCTATACTGCTGTGATATTCGAAAAGTGAAGCGATCCAATTTTCCAATACAGAATATACACTTTTTCACAAGAGCAATTTTAAAAGAACAAAAGCCTGAGATCTGGTGGGTAATTAAGAACAAATTTAAGAACAAGCCTGAGGCTGAAACACTGTCACAAAAGGCATTATTGGACAACGATGCATAAGCTTTCCTTTATCATATGGGCATGAAACACTATTTCCTTGCTAGCCTAAAGAGAACTGACAGCTTTGTCACTTCTCTCTAATTTTAGCGAATTTTTTGCCCATAGCGAAAATAGATACTGCGCTAAAATTTCCAATTTGTAACTAGTTATAAACCTCTTTCAATAACAACGTTGATATGAAAGAGAGACTATCTTGGACGCAAAATTTGGCTAATGGGCTCTCAATTAATCAAAACATTCTATGTCATCTTTCTAAGTGAAGAACAAATTAAGAAGAATTCAGCCTCAAAATTGCAGAAAATTAAGAACAGCCAGCATGAACCTCAATTTAACTGGTTCTTATAACAAGAGTGTAATTTAGCAAAAATTAATAATGACGTAATTATCATAATTAATTCATGTCATAAGAATTTAGACGCTGGTATTGGCAAAAACTCTGGTCAGCCTACTCATTCCAATTCAATTCTGTCCACAAAATGTAAGATTTACTACCTTACACCCATTGAACTAAATAAAAAGAGTGGAACGATAAGCTCATTGTTTTCACTTGCGTCGGAGCGTGTCTAAAAATGGCGTTCATGTGCCCAGCCATTGTACGTACGCAGTACAAGGAAGTAGTGATTTATCACGTACAGAGCCTCATGATAAGACAAGAAATTTTGCGAAGTTGGCATTTGAGCGAGACTAAGATATGATTTCAAGATATCTGGAGTCATGAGCATGGGGAATTCATATGCAGAAAGCCAACAATGCGCTAGCCACGGTGAGTGTCATGCATTTAGGCTTGAATAGTGATCTTTGTTGGTCGAAGCCTTAAAGAAGTCTCTTAGTGTACTCATATAGAGGTCAAGGAAATCCAAAGAAAAGTACACGTTTTTTTATAAGAGAAAAGTTTATAAGAAAATGAGGCTCGAATGCTCAAAATCTTAAAGAAAATCTTAAGAAAATCTCGGGGCTCAATTTCCAAAATTTAGTGTTTTTATTGGCCAAAAATCAACATTTCGTCGTTATTGCATTCAAAGTGTTAAAGATGGAATTCAAATTCAAATAAGCCAATTTAGCCAGTTTATTTCAGTAAATGTTAAAAAAAATTTAAGAAAATCTCAAGCTCAATTTCGGGAAAAGTTAAGAAAATTGAGGCTCATGCAAAATAACGGTTTTCTTATTAAAAAAACGTGTAATTCAAACCTATGATTAAGTTCCTTAATGGTATCCATCTCACTGGCAGCTCTAGGTCTGACTCATGTTTTTGAAATTTATTCTTGTTTTGACTTTTAGCAGCACAAAAACATTGACTTAAATCAAATTATATTTTAATGCAATGCAATGTCTTCGTTGAAAGGTGGTAAAGAAAAACAAATACTTTAACTTAAAAACAAAGTACACAAGATATGAAATTAAGTTGACATAACTGACAGATTAAAGGAAAATCTACAATATTTTTTTAATGAAACTATTTCAGCTAATTGAAGAAGGATTCATAGCAAAATTTCCACAAAAGTTAATGAATTTTGTGCAAAATTTGGCCATTTTATTTAGTAAAAAAACTGGGATCTGTCTCACGTAGAATCGAGTTGTTGAGGACATCCAACTGATGGTACTTAGAATACTCCCTCTTACTTTGGTAGCAATTGATATAGCAATTTTCAAGATTTTGGAACAGAGACGGAAATTTTGTGTAATTGTGACAAAAAAATGCCCATTGAAAGCCAAAATCGAAAAACGGCCGGGAGATTAATCAATTTAAATTCATATTTTTGAAAAATCTTTTCGATTTTTCGATTTTTTAATCACTGAATCACATGTCAATGAAAAAAATGAAAGTAGAAAATCTGAGACTTGACCCCGTATAACCAACTCCTGATAGTAGATTGTTGAAGAGATCTCTTGCTTCGTGATCTTGGATTGCTTTTGCACTCTGCTGGTTGCAAGTCACTGAGCAATCCAGGAATTAACGATGGAGCAGAAGTTAGCTTAAGCCTGCAGCTAACTCTAAGTGAGGGTGGCATTGACTTAGGACCCGGGAGTTACAGGGGGCATGTGCCCCCCACTTTTTAAATATCTGTATGTACTTAGTCTGAAGCTCTGAAATTATCATAGCCCTGTATATTGCTGATGCTTCGAGAATAAATAACATTTTTTTCATATAAAAAACTACGTAGAAGTTTTTAAGAATCTGCTTATGGTAATGCTAACTGTCAGGTCACTATAGAAAAGAAACCCCACTCCTAAGAAGATACAGATTGAGGTGATGTTCTGATAGGCCTATTCAAAGCTTGGTAATTTGATGGCTCTCAGTCTGGGTCTTGAGTAAAAAGTTTACGATGAAATGCGACATAAATTTCTGTGCTTCTTCTCTTCACCACAGTGTATTCGATTTTTTTACAACCAAAATCAAGGCAACTTATCGGAATTTTGGTAACTTATGAGTTTGTTGTTATCAATGATTCTTTGTTTAAGTTTACCGCACATCCTACTGCGCATACGTACAGAGTGTTTCCCCATAGCAGCCATCCGGCCACGCGTTGAAACAATGGGCTTATCGTTCCCGTCTTTTTATCTAGTTCAATGCTTACACCTACGAAATGAAGTGTTAAGACTCTAAGAAATATTACATGCAAATGATTATGTAAAACATCAAAATAACCCGTAATTAAAATTCCTTAAAAATCAAATAAACAACAACAGAGAGAATGCGATATACAGAAACATTCAATGGAGGAGCTTTTTCAATACATCATTCACTCAAAGATAAGGCGCGAGTGTTCTCTATTGATGGAATCTTGTTGCTTCTAGCACTTACCAACAAATGCAAGGGCTAATAGCTTTGTTAGAAGCCGTTTCAATGTTACTTATCATTAGTAAGCGAAATAAGAGAACATGCTAATTCTATGATATTAAAAAGTCTTTTTGAAAAACAGATAATATTAGCATTAGAGACCCACATGCTATTGAAGTGCTTTTAGTCAATAGAGTCTTTGGTTTAAAATAAACACAGGCAGGTAGGGGTTTTTCCAAGTTAAAAAACAATCCCACAAAGTAGCATATGCTTTATTAGTAATAAAAAGACTGAAAATACTAGCAGAGATGCCCCAAAAGTTAGCAAATAAACTGGAAAGTGTTATTCAGTGTAGAACGTACATGCCTGCTAATAATATACAATAAAAATAGTTAAAATATCTTGCTACTTACACTTTGTATGCTCTGTCATAGCCAAGTCGACCAAACCGAAGCGTAACTTGATTAAGCCAAATTTCAAAGTGTTTCTTTTAAAGTAAATAACACTTCTTTCTAATGCATGTAAAAACTTGTATGAGTCAGGATTTGACGATGAATAACAACATACCACTAAGGGTTGCCTGTCATTCCTTACTAACCTTAAAGTTGATTCAAAATTCTCCTAGAATGAGAAAAGAAATCTACTGTATTGCACAAGATACAAATTTCTACGATTCAAAAAAATCTTTAAGACACCTCCATGAAATCCAAGCGTAAATATAACTGTTACTGTGAAATCACTGTTTGCTGAAGTATAAATGTCCTCTCACTAACGAATTCACGTGCACATGTAATATTAAAATGTAGTTGAGTTAGAAGATTCTAAATTATAAAGGTTTCTCTTATATACTTGAAGAAATTTGAATAGCATTGAAAAAATAATCCCAAAGCCCTTAATAAAAATGAAAATAATACAGAAGTACTTGGCTGCAGCAAATAAAATCTCTAATTGACTAAATATTCATCCATATTCGCACAATAGTCTTGAAAGCAGAATCGGTGGCGCAGTGGCCGGGAGCAAGTGGTCCCAGTTGCAAAATATTCTTACGGATGCCAAAGCAACACAATAAATTCTCAACACATTGCAGGAAATTATATTAGGCCTGAGTCAACAATAAGGTACCACTATTTGCGTAGAGCTACAACGAACAACTCTTAACTTCCAGAGAAATCTCCATCAGCTAATCTCAATGGCTAATTATTTATAAATGCATTCAAATTCTAATCTTTCATTAACTTGTGACAACTAGTTTCAATAAATGTAACTCATACCATGGTTAAAACCTCTGCATATGAGCGAAGAACCAAGATGTGTAGTAAAAAATTATCCTTTGTTGATGAATGTAGACCTCTTAACACCTTCCTAAGTCTTGGCACCATTTTTGCTTCTAACATTAAAAAAACGACAATTTGAAAAGAATTGAACGGGGAAAATTTGCATTGCAGCAATTGTAAATATCAATGAAAGTCGAAGTGTATTTCTTATGCATGTTGCTTTAAGGTCAATTCACACTGCACGCGTCACGATGCGTCGAGGTACATTGCGATGCGGCGCATGGCGCCATATCCTTTTCTTTCAGTTCACACTGGTAAAGCCTTGCCTGATATTTTTTGTTACAATAGCGTCACAACAGCAAGACACGCTTCTTGCTCTAGCTTTACAAAATCAGGTAATAGCCTTAATTGTATTGCACAAGCAATGAAAAAGCGATGGATTTAGGTTCTAGAAGTTTGAAAACAAAAACAACATCAAAGTCATCATCACAATTTAATCTAAGAAATGAATTGCAAGATTACACGATGCGTTTCAATTATCTCCGAATACTGCCTTCCATGTTTGATGAATTGGTAAGTTTGGTGGGCCATTTGTTGTTAGAAAAGGGAGCATTTCATTCTTTTTTTCTTTCCTAGTAGTGTCAGAAAGGCAAGGCAGTTTTCTCACTGATTCGATAAGTTGTTCTTCTTTGACAAATTTAGCTGTCATTACTTCTGCCCTAATTCGGAAACCATGCCTATTGTCCAGAAGCAGAGCGTCGCGTCAAAGATAGTAGGGACCTTAAGCATGTACAACGCTGACGGAAACGGTAACCGAAGCTAGCAACATCGCCGTTTCCGTTAGCGATCTGATAACTAGTCATTACGCATCTTGTGTTAAGAACGCAAGCTCCGCCCCGCTTTTCAGCATGAATCACACATACATTTTGGCGGGAAAGTTATTCATTTCGCTATCTCATGCTACATTACAACTTCTGTTTTCAAAATGCCTTATTTACATCATGTACGAGAGATGCTGTTTTATTCTCACTGCCGTCAGGAATAGCACAGCGAATTTGTTTTATCATCCTGAATTCAATTTCCTATTATTAAAAGATTGAAATATGTGCACATTTTTGATGTTCATGCATATTTATAATTACTTGTACTTTATGCAGATTATATTTCATTTTTTTAGTGCCATAAGGAAGTAAAACGCATGGGAAATTGATTGTGCCATTTGATGATACACCTTGAGGTTTTGAAGTGAGTACGCTTAGCAGGCTTCAAATATTGATTGGCTAGCAAAGGAATCAGTATTGAATGGTTCCTGCCAATAATGTTGCCAGAATTCGATCGAGAAGCGTGTTTTGCGTTATCCATCTTTCCTTGTAATGCCAATAACTTTTGATCTGCGCAAGATATAAAAATTGCTCCTTCTGGAAATGTGAATTGCAGCCCTCTGAGCCTGCTCACAAAATATTTTGAAATTATTCAAAACAATGTCTTGTCTGTTTTTTCGCAAAGAAAATACACTTTTGACCACCAAAACACACTACTTGAACGAATTATCGCAACATTATTGGCGGAAATCATTCGATGGTGATTCCTACGTTAGCCAATCAAGATTTGACGCCTATGTTGAGTACGCTGATGTACACTTTTGTTCTATTTCTGCAGAGTGTTTGGTTTATGTTTATCATTCTCTTTACTTTCAAGTGCCTAAGAATTGGGGGGGTCCTAATAAAGATTCGGGATGGAAAAAGTTGTAAAAATTTGATAAACGGGGGTGAAATAAACGGGGGGGTCGGAACTTG